>JALIRH010000048.1:3892165-4089568 GCA_023055505.1 Callipepla californica brunnescens | reverse complement strand
GAACGCCAGTATCCCAATATACCTAGAAATTCCTGCAGCTGCTTTGCTGTTGTAGGGACTGGGAATGCCTGAACCTTATCTATGATGGCACTGGGTAGTACTTTGGTCTTTCCTGACCAGACTACCCCCAGAAATTTTACAGACAGGCCTGGACCTTGCACCTTCTGAGGATTGATAGCCCATCCTCTTTCACCTAGGTAGACGGTTAATGAATCTGCCACCTCTCCTACTGCTTCCAGTGAGTCGGATGTTAACAGGAGATCATCAATGTAATGGTATAAGTTGACGTTATTATTAGGTTTCCTCCAATTAGCTAGGTCACGCGCCACCAAGTTATGACAGTATGTTGGTGAATGCACGTACCCCTGTGGCAGGACCTGAAAGGTCCACTGCCTGCCTCCCCATGTAAATGCAAATTGATCTTGCGATTCTTTGGCAATCGGAATACTAAAAAATGCATTTGCCAAATCCAGGACACAATGGTAGGTCTTGATTTCCCTACTAAGTGTGTCCATTAGGGAAGCAATATTTGGTACGGCCACATGGATGGGCGGCGTGACCTTATTTAATTCCCTATAATCTACTGTCATTCTCCATGTCCCATCCGACTTCCGCACTGGCCATATGGGGGAATTATATGGACTATGTGCAGATCTTATAATACCTACTTTTTCTAGTTCCTGCACCGTTTTTGATATTTCTTCCTGCCCCCCCGGGAGTCTATACTGTCTTACATTAGTAATCCGGCGTGGTTTCGGCAAACAAATTGGCTCATGTTGTGCATGGCCCCCCAATACTGTCTGTATTGCCCAGACACTAATGTACCTCTGTCGAGGTCTGAACTCTCCCACAGATGTCTGGAGAGCCAGACCCCATAAAATGTCTACGCCCAAGATGTATTCTGGAATTGGGGCAATCGACACTTTATACTCCCGGGGTGGGAGACGCCCAACCCCCAATTTCAGCCATGTTTGGGTGACCGGAATGGTCTGTCCCCCAAACCCACCAATCATCACTCTATTGCCCTTAAATTTTGTTGGGTCTCCATATATAATTGATGTCTCTGCACCAGTGTCTACTAGAGCCATCACCTTTTGAATATTCTTATTTGACCAAAATATCTCTAGTTCTACATAGGGCCTCCGGTCACATCTGGAGGCCCTAAAGGGACCAGAGTTCTTCGTTACTCCATGAAGTTCGCTAGGTCTAAGTCTTTTACCGCAGGTGGTTCAGGCACTGTAGCCTGTGACACCTGTGGAGGTTTCTTTCTTCTATTTGGGACTATAAAGTCAGCCAAATTCCAAGTTGGTGGTAGTGCTGCCTGTATTATCCTTACTCCCGATTTTCTGGGAGTACTCTGAAATTTTTATAGATTCATAGATTCATAGATACATTAGGTTGGAAAGGACCTACAAGATCATCTAGTCCAACCATCCTCACACCACCATCCCTACCCACCAAGCCACTAAATCAAATCCCTCAGCATCTCATCTAATCGCTTCTCGAACAGCGCCAGTGACGGTGCCTCAACCGCCTCCCTAGGCAGGCCATTCCAGTGCCGGATCACTCTCTCAGAGAAAAAATTTTTCCTCAAGTCTAATCTCAATCTTCCCCGGCACAACTTGTGGCCATTCCCTCTTGTCCTGTCATTAGTTACCTGGGAGAAGAGGCTGACCCCCTCCTCACCACAGCCTCCCTTCAGGAAGCGGTAGAGTGCAATGAGGTCTCCTCTGAGCCTCCTTTTCCCCAAACTAAACAATCCCAGCTCCCTCAGCCGCTCCTCGTAAGAATTGTTCTCCAGACCCCTCACCAGTTTTGTTGCCCTTCTCTGAACACGCTCCAGGGCCTCGATGTCTTTCTTGTAGTGAGGGGCCCAAAACTGAACGCAGTACTCGAGGTGCGGCCGCACCAGAGCTGAGTACAGGGGGATGATCACCTCCCTGATCCTGCTGGCCACACTATTCCTAATACAGGCCAGGATGCCATTGGTCTTCTTGGCCATTTGGGCACACTGCCGGCTCATATTGAGCCGAGCATCAACCAACACCCCCAGGTCCTTTTCCTCTATACACTCCTCAAGCCATTCTGCCCCAAGCCTATAGCATTGCATGGGGTTATTGTGGCCAAAATGCAGGACCCGGCACTTGGCCTTATTGAACCTCATCCCATTGACCTCAGCCCAACTGTCTAGCCTATCCAGATCCCTCTGGATCTGTTGTTTCCAAAGCTGTAACAACACATGGTTGGGTTGCCCATCGATTTTAGCAAAGGCAACCCCGGCCCGTATAAGATCATTAAACATAGTCTTCCAGGATACCCGTATGGGGCTCGATCGGGGTATCCGTGGGACAGGCTTCCTAGTTTTAATCGGGAATGCCTCAGCTTCTTCTATCATACGGATATTGCGCCTAGTTCTTATGTGCTCCGTTTCCCCAAGGTCTGCCACCAACTGGGCTGCCTGTTGGACGATAGCCTCCGAAGCCACTAAGGGGTTTAGTATGGAAACCAAAGTCCCATAAAGGTGAGAGGGGGCTTGCTGTAGTATTAGGTCTCGCATACCTGCTGTAAATTTTTCTGTATCATGGCTTTCAAAGTTTTCTGAATACATAGCCTCTCTCATACCCAGTTCTCGGATGTATGCTTGGAGGTCCTCCATAGAGGACCATAAACCGGTATTAAGTGGAATGTCAGATTTGTTAGGCCATGTTAGGCAGCATGCTGCCATCAACCAATCTATAATAGAATGATTCTCATTAGTATAATGGATGGCAGCATATAATCTTTGCCTCCGGGCTGGGTGTATGGTTATAGATGCTAGTTCAGACATTTCTGTCCCACTAACTAATACGCTTTCAGCTTCTGCATCCCATAACCTCAGGAGCCATGATGGCATGCTTTCCCTTGGTTTTTGATGGAACCGTTGTACTAGGTCCATCAACTCACTTGCCGTATATGGGCGAGCTGTCACATGCAAGCATGTTTCAGCAGGGGGCCATTGCTCAGGAGGCACTCCCGCTGGGCTATCTTGCACTTTTTTTTTGCCAGGCTGGAGAAGGAGAAACATTCCCTGTAACCTGCAGGGGTCCCCATTTTTCAAGAACAGTGGCATGACCATAATAGGGTGACCCTATAAATCTTGGAATTTCACCAGGAATTGTTTGGTGTAAGGGAATAACGTTCTCCCCCTTGCCCCATTTGAAAAGGTTCCAAATGAAAGACATGGTTAGTTACTGTATATGTATAAATATATATCTATATCTCTTTTTAAGCCTCCTGGCTCGCCAATTGTAGGGCAAATCACCCTAAAGAAAGAACTTCAAGGAAGTAGTGCGAAAGGATGGTATATTTTTGGTAGGCTTTAAGTAGATGGTATACAAATAAATAGCAAAAGAGATTGGCTCACCTTGATGATGGTTGAGGCTCGCCGATAACTCCACCAGGGAGGGATCTCCAACAAGAGATCCTTCCCCCCTGGTGGTCAGCCCTTAAATGGAGTCTTGGGAGAGGTGGAGTCAAACTCCACCCCTTCCAATCACACTCAGTTGAGCCCCTACAGCTGACTCAGGGCTTGCCTCAGGTGATCAGTCAGTGGTTCAGGCCGTGGTTCAACAGTTCCCATACACAGGTTAAAGAAAAGGAAGACAAGGCAGGGCAGGGGAAAATAGGGCAGGGCAAGGCAAGGCAGGGCAAGGCAAGGCAATGCAGTGCAGTGCAGGGCAGGGCAGGTCGGAGCAGGGAAGGCAGGGCAAGGCTGAAGAGGGTGGGGCAGGGTAGTGCAGGGCGGGGTAGGGCCAGGCAGGGCCAAGCAGGGCAAGGCAAAGATAGTGCAGGGCAAGGCAAGGATAGGCAAGGCAGGGCAAAACTGGGATGGACAGGGCTGGGCAGGGCAGGGCAGGGCAGGGCAGGGCACGGCAGGGTAGGGCAAGGAAGGGCAAGGCAAGACAGAGAACACAGGACAGGGCAAGGCAGGGCAAGGCAAGGCAGGGCTGGGCGGGTCAGAGCAGAGCAGGGCAGGGCAAGGCGAGGCAGGGCAGGGCAGGGCGAATCAAGGCAAGGCAGGGCAGGAGAAGACTGGGCAAAGCAAGACAGGGCAGTGCAAAGCGGGTTAGGGCATGGCAGGGCAGGGCAAGGAAGGGCAGGGCAAATCAGGGCAAGGAATGACAGGGCAAGAGAAGGCAGGGCAGGGCAGGGCAAAGCCAGGCAGAGCATAGCAAGGTAAGGCAGGGTGAGGCAAGCAATGGCAGGGCAGGGTAAGGGCACGGGCAAGGGGAAGAGCAAGGTAAAGGCAAGGCAGGGCAAGGCAAGGCAGGGTAGTGCAATGCAAGGCAAGGAAAGGCATGGCAAAGCAGGGCAATAAAAGGCGTGGCAAAGCAGGGCAAGGGAAGGCGGGGCAGGGCAGTGTAAAGTAAGGCAAATCAAGGCAGGGCAGGGCAAGGCTGGACAAGGTAAGGCAAGGCAGGGCAAGGCAAGGCTGAACGAGGCAGGACCGAGCAGAGGAAGGCAAGGAAGGTCAGGGCAAGGCAAGACAAGGCAAGGCAGGACAGGTCAGGGCAAGGCAAGGAAGGGCAGGGCAATGCAAGGTAAAACAGGGCAAGGTAGGTTACGGCAGGGCAGGGCAAGGCAAAGAAGACAAGGCAGGGCAGGGGAAAACAGGGCAGGTCAGGGTAGGGCAAGGCAAGTAAGACAAGGAAGGGCAGAAGAAGAAAGTATAGGGCAGGGCAGGGCAAGGGAGGGCAGGGCAGGCCAAGGGAGGGCAGGGCAGGGCAAGGGAGGGCAGTGCAAGGCAAGGGAGGGCAGGGCAAGGCAAGGCAAAAAAAGGCAAAGCAGAACATGGCAGGGCAGGGCAGAGGAAGGCAGGGCAGGGTAGGGCAAGGCAGGGCAAGGTAGAACCAGGCAAAGTAGGGCATGGAAGGGCAGGGCAAGGCAGGGCAGGGCGGGGTAGGGCAATGCAAGGTCAGGCGTGGGAAGGCAGAGCAGGGCAAGGTAGAGCAGGGCAAAGTAGGGCATGGCAGGGCAAAGTAAGGTCAGGCATGGCAAGGCAAGACATTGGAAAGCAGGGCAAGTCAAGGGAAGGCAGAGCAAGTCAAGGGAAGGCAGGGCAAGGCAGGGCTGAGCAGAGGAACGCAAGGAAGGGCAGGGCAAGGCAAGGCAAAGCAGGGCAGGGCAAAGTAGGGCATGGCAGGGCAGGGTAAGGCGGGGCTTGGCAAGGCAATGCAGGACAAGGTAGGGCAGGGCAAGGCAAGACAGGGCAGGGCAAGTCGGGGCAAGGCAGGGCAAGTCAAGGGAAGGCAGAACAAGGGAGAGCAAGGAAGGTCAAGGCAGGTAAAGGCAGGTCAGGGCAGGGCAGGGCAAGGCAAGGCAAGACAGGGAAGGGCAGGGCAATGCAGAGCTGGGAAGGGCAGGCAGAGCAAGTCTGGACAAAGTAAAGCAAGGCAGGGCAGAGGTAGGCAGGGCAAGGCTGGGCAGGGCAAGACATGCAGGGCAGGGTAGGGCAATGCAAGGTCAGGCAAGGCAGGGCAGGGCAAGGCAAGGCAGAGCAAGGCTGGACAAGGTAAGGCAAAGCACGGCAAGGGAAGGCAGGGCAAAGCAGGGCAGAACTGAGGAAGGAAAGTAAGGGCAGGGCAGGAAAAGGCAAGGCAGGGCAATGAAAGGCATGGCATGGCAAGGCAAGGCAAGGCAGGGCAAGGCAAGGCAAGGCAGGGCAAGGTAGAGCAGGGCAAAGTAGGGCATGGCAGGGCAGTGTAAGGCGTGGCTTGGAAGGGCAATGCAGGACAAAGAAGAGCAGAGCAAGGAAGGGTAGTGCAAAGTTGGGCATGGTAGGGCAGGGCAAAGGAAGGGCAGGGTAAGGCAGGGCAAGGAAAGGCAGGGTAAGGAAGGGCAAGGCAGGGCAAGGCAGGGTAGGGCAATACAAGGTCAGGCAAGGCATGGTAAGGCAGGGCAGGGCAGGGCAAGGTAAGGCAGGGCAAGGTAAGGCGGGGCTTCGCAGGGCAATGCAGGACAAGGTAGGGCAGGGTAAGGCAACGCAGGGCAGGGCAAGTCGGGGCAAGGCAGGACAAGTAAAGGGAAGGCAGAACAAGGCAAGGCAAGATAGGTCAAGGCACGGCAGGGCAAAGCAATGCAATGCAAGGCAGTGCAAGGCAGTACGGGTCAGGACAATGCATGTTAGGGAAAGGCAAGACAGGGCAGGACAGGGGAAAGAAGGGCAGGGGAAGGCAGGGCAGGGTGAAGCAGGTCAAGGCAAGGAAGACAAGGCAGGGCAGGGGAAAATAGGGCAAGGCAAGGCAAGGCAGGGCAAAGCAAGGCAATGCAGGGCAGTGCAGAGCAGGGCATGGCAGGGGAAGGTAGGGCCGGGCAAAGTAGGGCATGGCAGGGCAGGGTGGGGCAAGGCAGGGTAGGGCAATGCAATGTCAGGCAAGGCAGGGCATGGCAGGGCAGGACAAGGGAAGGAAGGGCAAGGAAAAGCAAGGAAAGGCAGGGCAGGGCGGGTTACGGCAAGGCAGGGAAGGGCAAGGGAAGGGCAAGGGAAGGGCAAGGTATGGCTGGGCAAAGTAGGGCAGGGCAAGGCAGGGCAAGGTAGAGCCGGGCAAATAAGACATAGCAGGGCAAGGCAGGGCAAAGCGGGGCAGGGCGGGGTAGGGCAATGCAATATCAGGCAAGGCAAGGCATGGCAGGGCAGGGCAGGGCAGGCCAGGACAGGGCAAGACAGAGCAAGGCTGGACAAGGCAAGGCAAGGCAGGGCCGAGCAGAGGAACGCAAGGAAGGGCAAGGTAAGGCAAGACAAGGCAAGGCAGGGCAGGTCAGGGCAAAGAAGGGCATGGCAGGGCAGGGTAAGGCGGGGCTTGGCAGGGCAATGCAGGACAAGGTAGAGCAGGGCAGGGCATGGTAAAGCAGGGCAAGGAATGACAGGGCAAGACAAGGCAGGGCAGGGCGGGGAAAAGCAAGGCAGAGCATAGCAAGGTAAGGCAGGGCGAGGCAAGTAAAGGCAGGGTAGGGCAATGCAAGGCAAGGAAAGGCAGGGCAGGGCAAGGCAAGGTAAGGAATGGCAAAGCAGTGCAAGGCAGGGAAGGGCCAGGCAAAGCAGGGTATGGCAAAGGAAGGCAGGGCAGGGCAGAGCAGGGCAAGGCAGAGCAGGGCTGGACAAGGTAAGGCAAGGCAGGGCAGGACAAAGAAGGGCATGGCAGGGCAGGGTAAGGCGGGGCTTGGCAGGGCAATGCAGGACAAGGTAGAGCAGGGCAGGGCAGGGCAGGGTAAAGCAGGGCAAGAAATGACAGGGCAAGACAAGGCAGGGCAGGGCGGGGAAAAGCAAGGCAGAGCATTGCAAGGTAAGGCAGGGCAGGGCAAGGCAAGGCATGGCAGGGAAGGGCAGGGCAGGGCAAGGTAGGGCAGGGCAAAGTAGGGCATGGAAGGGCAGCGTAAGGCGGGGCTTGGCAGGGCAAGACAAGGCAAGGCAGTGCAAGGCAGGTCAGGGAAAGCCAACGCAGGGCAGGTCAGGGGAAAGAAGGGCAGGGGAAGGCAGGGCAGGGCGAAGCAGGTTAAGGCAAGGAAGACAAGGCAGGGCAGGGGAAAATAGGGCAGGGCAAGGCAAGGCAGTGCAGGGCAGGGCAGGTCTGAGAAGGGAAGGCATGGCAAGGCAGGACAGGGTGGGGCAGGGTAGTGCAGGGCAGGGCAGGGCCAGGCAGGGCCAAGCAGGGCAAGGCAAAGATAGTGCAGGGCAAGGCAAGGCAGGGCAGGGCAAGGCAAGGCAAAGATAGGCAGGGCAATGTAAGGCAGGGCAAAGCAAGGTAAGGCAGTGCAAGGCACTACGGGTCAGCGAAAGGCAGGGCAGGGAAGGCAGGGCAAAGTAGGGCAGGGCAAAGCAAGGCAGGGCACGGTAAAGCGGAGCTTGGCAGGGCAAAGCAAGGCAGGACGGGGCAGGGCAATGCAGGGCAAGGAAGGGCAGGTTGGGTCTGGGCATATAAGGGTAGGGCAAGGCAAGGCAGGGCTGAGCGGGGCAGGGCAGAACAGGTGAAGGCAGGGCAGGGCAAGGTAGGGCAATTCAAGGTAAGACAAGGCAAGGAATGGCAAGGCATGGCAAAGCAGGGCAAGGCAGAGCAAGGCTGGACAAGGTAAGGCAAGGCAGGGCAGGGCAAAGTCGGGCATGGCAGGGAAAGGCACGGCAAGGCAAGACAGGGCAGGGCAAGTCTGGACGGGGCAGGGCAGAACAGGTGAAGGCAGGGCAGGGCGGGGTAGGGCAATTCAAGGTGAGGCAAGGCAAGGATTGGCTGGGCAGAACAGGGCAAGGCAGAGCAAGGCTGAATAAGGGAAGGTAAGGCAGGGCAAGGCAGAACAAGGCAGGGCAGAGCAGAGGAAGGCAAAAAAGGGCAGGGCAAGGCAGGGCAGGGCGGGGAAAAGCAAGGCAGAGCATCGCAAGGTAAGGCAGGGCGAGGCAAGAAATGGCAGGGCAGGGTAAGGTCACGGGCAAGGGAAAGAGCAAGGTAAAGGCAAGGCAGGGCAAGGCAACACAGGGTAAGACAATGCAAGGCAAGGAATGGCTGGGCAGGGCAGGGCAGGGCAAGGAAAGGCATGACAAAGCAGGGCAGGGCAGGGCAAGGGAGAGCAGGGCAGGGCGGGGGAGGGCAACGCAATGTCAGGCAAAGCATGGCAGGGCAGGGAAGGCAGAGAAAGGCTGGACAAGGTAAGGCAAGGCAGGGCAAGGCAAGGCAGAACAAGGCAGGGCAGAGCAGAGGAAGGAAAGGAAGGGCAGGGCAAGGCAAGACAAGGCAAGGCAGGGAAGGGCAAAGAAGGGCATTGCAGGGCAGTGTAAGACGGGGCGTGGCAGGACAATGCAAGACAAGGTAGGGCAGGGCAAGGCAAGGCAGGTCAGAGCAGGGAAGGCAGGGCAAGGCAGGACAGGGTGGGGCAGGGTAGTGCAGGGCGGGAAAGGGCAAGGCAAAGATAGTGCAGGGCAAGGCAATGCAAGGATAGGAAGGGCAAGGTAAGGCAGGGCAGGGTGGGGCAGGGCAGATCAGGGCAGGTCAAGGCAAGGAAAGTCAGGTCAAGGCTGGGCTGGGCTGGTCTTGGCAGGGAAAGGCAGGGCAGAACAGCACAGGGCAAGGGAAGGCAAGGCAGGGCAGGGCAAGGTAAGGATAGGCAGGGCAAGGTAAGGCAGGGCAGATCAAGGAAGAGTAAGGCAAGGAATACACGGCAGGGTAGGGGAAGGCAGGGCAAAGCAGGGCAGGGCACAGCCGGGCAGGGCAGGGCAAGGAAAGTCAGGGCAAGGCTGGGCTGGGCAGGGCTTGGCAGGGCAATGCAAGGAAAATCAGGGCAAGGCTGGGCAGGGCAGGGCAAGGCAAGGCAATGTAGTGCAGTGCAGGGCAGGGCGGAGCAGGGAAGGCAGGGCAAGGCAGGACAGGGTGGGGCAGGGTAGTACAGGGCGGGGCAGGGCCAGGAAGGGCCAAGCAGGGCAAGGCAAAGATAGTGCAGGGCAAACAGGGCAAGGGAAGGCATGGCAGGGCAAGGCAAGGCAGAGCAGGGCAGGGCAAGGCTAGGTAAGGCAGGGCACGGCAAGGGAAGGCAAGGAAGGGCAGGGCAAGGTATGGTGGGTTTGGCAGGGCAAGGTATGGCAGAACAAGGCAGGTCAAGGGGAAGGCAGAGCAAAGCAACACGGGGCAGGGCAAAGAAAGGAAGACAAGGAAGGGCAGGAAAAGGCAGGACAGGGCAGAGCAGGGCAAGGCAGGGCAGAACAAGTGAAAGCAGGGCAAGGCAGGGCAGAACAAGTGAAAGCAGGGCAGGGCATGGAAGGGCAGGGCAAGGGAAAGCAGGACAGGGCAAGGCAGGGCAGGGCAAGGGAAGGCAGGGCAAGGCAAGGGAAGGCAGGGCAAGGTAAGGCATGGAAAAGCAGGGCAGGGCAAGGGACGGCAGGGCAGGGCAAGGGATGGCAGGGCAGGGCAAGGGACGGCAGGGCAAGGGAAGGCAGGTCGGAGCAGGGAAGGCGGGGTAAGGCAGGACAGGGTTGGGCAGGGTAGTGCAGCGTGGGACAGGGTCGTGCAGCGTGGGACAGGGTCAGGAAGGGCCAAGCAGTGCAAGGCAAAGATAGTGGAGGGCAGGGCAAGGGAAGGCAGGGCAAGGCAAGGGAAGGCAGGGCAAGGCAAGGGAAGGCAGGGCAGGGCAAGGTAGGGCAGGGCAGGGCAAGGTAGGGCAGGGCAAGGCAGGGCAGGGCAAGGCAGGGCAGGGCAGGGCAGGGAAAGGCAAGGCAGTGCAGGGCAGGGCAAGGCAGGACAGGGTGGGGCAGGGTAGTGCAGCGCGGGGCAGGGTCAGGCAAGGCCAAGCAGGGGAAGGCAAAGATAGTGCAGGGCAAGGCAGGGCAGAACAGGGCAGGGCAGGGCAAGGTAAGGCATTTCAGGGAAGGGCAGGGCAAGGTATTCAAAGCAGGGTAGGGCAAGGCAGAACAGGGCAGGGCAAGGCAGGGCAGTGCAAAAGACGATAGGGCAGGGCATGGCAGGGCAGGGCAAGGCAAGGGAAAGCAAGGCAGGGCAGAGTAAGGCGGGACTTGACAGGGCAAGGTAAGGCAGAACAAGGCAGGGCATGGCAAGGATAGGCAGGGCAGGGCATGGCAGGGCAAGGCAAGGAAGACAAGGCAGGGCAAGTCAGAGCAAGGCAGGTCAGGGTGGAGCAGACAAGGTAAGGAAGACAAGGCAGAGCAGGGGAAGTCACAATAGGGCAGGGCAAGGCAAGGTAAGGCAAGGAAAGGCAGGGAAGGCGGGTCAGAGCAAGGTAGGGCAGGGAAAGGCAGGTCAGGGCAGGTTAGGGGAAGGCAAAGCAGGGTGAAGCAGAGCAAGGCAAGGAAAGTCAGGGCAAGGCTGGGCTGGGCAGGGTGGAGCAGGGCAAGGCAAGGCAATGCAGTGCAGTGCAGGGCAGGGCGGAGCAGGGAAGGCAGGGCAAGGCAGGACAGGGCGGGGCACGGTAGTACAGGGCGGCAGCCAGAGCCAGGAAGGGCCAAGCAAGGTAAGGCAAAGATAGTGCAGGGCAAGACAGGGCAGGGAAAGGTAAGGCATGCAAAGCAGGGCAGGGCAGGGCAAGGGAGGGCAGGGCAAGGTAAGGCATTAAAGCAGGGCAGGGCAAGGGAGGGCAGGGCAGGGCAGTTCAAGGGAAGGCAGGGCAGGGCAGTTCAAGGGAAGGCAGGGCAGGGCAGTTCAAGGGAAGGCAGGGCTGGGCAAGGCAGGGCAAAGGAAGGCAGGACAGGGCAGGGCAGGGAAAGGTAAGGTAGGGCAGCGGAAGGTAAGGCATGGTAAAGCAGGGAAGAGCAAGGCATGCAAAGCAGGGCAGGGCAAAGCAGAGCAATGCAGGGCAGGGCAAGGCTGAGCAAGGCAAGGATAGGCAGGGCAAAGGAAGGCAGGGCAGGGAAGGGCAGGGCAGGGCAAAGGAAGGCAGGGCAGGGAAGGGCAGGGCAAAGGAAAGGCATGGCATAGCAGGGCAAGGCAGGGCAGGGCAAGGGACGGCAAGGCAGGGCAGGGTAAGGCAGAACAAGGCAAGGCAGAACAGGCCAGGGCAGGGCAAGGGAAGGCAGGGCAGGGAAGGGCAGGGCAAGGGAAGGCATGGCAAAGCAGGGCAGGGCAACGTACGCAAAGCAGGGTAGGGAAAGGCAGGGCAGGGCATGGCAAAACAGGGAAATGCAGGGTAAGGCGGGGCTTGGCAGGGCAGGGTAATGCGGGGCTTGGCAGGGCAAGGTAAGGCAGAACAAGGCAGGGTATGGCAATTATAGGCAGGGCAAGGCAGGGCAAGGCAAGGAAGACAAGGCAGGGCGGGTCAGAGCAAGGCAGGTAAGGGTGGGGCAGGCAACGTAAGGATGACAAGGCAGGGCAAGGCGAGGAAAGGCAGGGAAGGCGGGTCAGAGCAAGGTAGGGCAGGGAAAGGCAGGTCAGGGCAGGTTAGGGGTAGGCAAAGCAGGGTGAAGCAGGGCAAGGCAAGGAAGACAAGGCAGGGCAGGGGAAAATAGGGCAGGGCAGGGGAAAATTGGCAGGGCAGGGGAAGGCAAGGCAGGGCAGGCCAAGGGGAAGGCAGAGCAAAGAAAGGTGGGGCAGGGAAGATCAGGGCAAGGCAAGGAATACACGGCAGGGTAGGGGAAGGCAGGACACAGCTGGGCAGGGCAAGGCAAGGAAAGTCAGGGGAAGGCTGGGCTGGGAAGGGCTTAGCAGGACAGGGCAAGGAAAGGCAATGCAGTGCAGTGCAGGACAGGGTGGGGCAGGGTAGTAAAGGGCGGGGCAGGGCCAGGCAGTAGCAAGCAAGGCAAGGCAAAGATAGTGCAGGGCAAGGGAAGGCAGGGCAGGGCAAGGCAGGGCAGGGCTAGCGAAAGCAGGGCAGGGCAGGGCTAGCGAACGCAGGGCAGGGCAGGGCTAGCGAACGCAGGGCAGGGCAGGGCTAGCGAACGCAGGGCAGGGAAAGGTAAGGCAGGGCAGGGTAGGACAGGGTGGGGCAGGGTAGTACTGGGCGGGGCAGGGCCAGGCAGGGCAAGGCAAAGATAGTGCAGGGCAAGGAATGGGAAGGCAGGGCAAAGTAAAGCACGGAAATGCATGCAAAGCAGGGCAGGGCAAGGCAGAGCAGGGCAGGGCAGGGCAAGGCAGAGCAAGGGAAGGCAGAGCAGGGACGGGCAGAGCAGAGCAAGGGAAGGCAGGGCAGGGAAGGGCAGGGCAATGTAAGGCATGGCAAAGCAAAACAGGGAAAGGTATGCAAAACAGGGCAGGGCAAGGGAAGGCAAGGCAGGGCAAGAGAAAGAAGGGCAGGGCAGGGCAAGGGAAGTCAGGGCAAAGCAGGGCAGGACAAGGGAAGGCAGGGCAGGGCAGGGCAAGGGAAGGCAGGGCAGGGCAGGGCAAGGGAAGGCAGGGAGGGCAGGGCAAGGGAAGGCAGGGAGGGCAGGGCAAGGGAAGGCAGGGCAGGGCAGGGCAAGGGAAGGGCAGGGCAGGGCAGGGCAAGGGCGGGGCAAGGGCAGGGCAGGGCAAGGGCGGGGCAAGGGAAGGCAGGGCGGGGCAAGGGAAGGCAGGGCAGGGCAGGGCAAGGGAAGGCAGGGCAGGGCAGGGCAATGCAAGGCAAGGAAAGGCAGAGCAGGGCAGGGCAAGGCATGGCAAAGCAGGGCAGGGCAGGGAAGGGCCGGACAAAGCAGGGCATGGCAAAGGAAGGCAGGGCAGAGCAGGGCAAGGCAGAGCAAGGCTGGACAAGATAAGGCAAGGCAGGGTAGGGCAAAGAAGGGCATGGCAGTGCAGGGTAAGGCGGGGCTTGGCAGGGCAATGCAGGACAAGGTAGAGCAGGGCAGGGCATGGCAAGGGAGGGCAGGGCAGGGCAGGGCAAAGCAGGGCAAGGCGGGGAAAAGCAAGGCAGAGCATTGCAAGGAAAGTCAGAACGAGGCAAGTAAAGGCAGGGAAAGGCAAGGCATGGCAGGGAAAAGCAGGGTAAGGCAAGGCAGGGCAGGGCAAGTCAGGGCAAGTCAAGGGAAGGCAGAACAAGGCAAGGCAAGGTAGGTCAAGGCACGGCAGGGCAGGGCAATGCAAGGCAAGGCAGTGCAAGGCAGTACGGGTCAGGACAAGGCAGGTCAGGGAAAGGCAAGGCAGGGCAGGTCAGGGGAAAGAAGGGCAGGGGAAGGCAGGGCAGGGTGAAGCAGGTTAAGGCAAGGAAGAGAAGGCAGGGCAGGGGAAAATAGGGCAGGGCAAGGCAAGGCAGTGCAGGGCAGGGCAGGTCTGAGCAGGGAAGGCAGGGTAGTGCAGGGCGGGGCAGGTTGGGGCAGGGCCAAGCAGGGCAAGGCAAAGATAGTGCAGGGCAAGGCAGGGCAGGGCAGGGCAAGGCAAGGCAAAGATAGGCAGGGCAATGTAAGGCAGGGCAAAGAAAGGTAAGGCAGTGCAAGGCACTACGGGTCAGCGAAAGGCAGGGCAGGGAAGGCAGGGCAAAGTAAGGCAGGGCACAATAAAGCGGAGCTTGGCAGGGCAAAGCAAGGCAGGACGGGGCAGGGCAGTGCAGGACGAGGAAGGGCAGGTTGGGTCTGGACATATGAGGGTAGGGCAAGGCAAGGCAGGGCTGAGCGGGGCAGGGCAGAACAGGTGAAGGCAGGGCAGGGCAAGGTAGGGCAATTCAAGGTCAGACAAGGCAAGGAATGGCAAGGCATGGCAAAGCAGGGCAAGGCAGAGCAAGGCTGGACAAGGTAAGGCAAGGCAGGGCAGGGCAAAGTCGGGCATGGCAGGGAAAGGCACGGCAAGGCAAGACAGGGCAGGGCAAGTCTGGACGGGGCAGGGCAGAACAGGTGAAGGCAGGGCAGGGCGGGGTAGGGCAATTCAAGGTCAGGCAAGGCAAGGATTGGCTGGGCAGAAAAGGGCAAGGCAGAGCAAGGCTGAATAAGGGAAGACAAGGCAGGGCAGAGCAGAGGAAGACAAAGAAGGGCAGGGCAAGGCAAGACAAGGCAGGGCAGGGCAGGGCAAGGTAGGGCAAGGTAGTTCAGGGCAAAGTAGGGCATGGCAGGGCAGGGTAAGGCGGGGCTTGGCAGGGAAGGCAAAGCAAGGCAGGGAAGGGCAGGAAAGGGAAGGGCAAGGCAGGGCAGGGCAAGGGAAGGCAGGGCAGGGCAAGGGAAAGCAGGGCAAGGAATGACAGGGCAAGACAAGGCAAGGCAGGGCAGGGAAAAGCAAGGCAGAGCATAGCAAGGTAAGGCAGGGCAGGGCAAGGCAGGGCAGGGCAAGACATGGCAAGGCAGGGCAGGGCAAGTTAGGGCAAGGCAGGGCAGGGCAAGGCAAGGCAGGGCAGGGCAAGGCAAGGCAGGCAAGGCAGAGTAGGGAAGGACAGGGCAAGGCAGGGCAGGGCAGGGCAAGGTTAGGCAGGTCAGGGAAGGGTAGGGCAAGGCAAAACAAAACAAGGCAGAACAAGGCAGGGCAGGGCAGAAGAAGGCAAGGCATGGCAAAGAAAGGCAGGGTAGGGCGAATCAAGGTAAGGCAGGGCAGGAGAAGACAGGGCAAAGCAAGGCAGGGCAGTGCAGGGCGGGTCAGAGCAAGGCAAGGCAGGGCAAGGAAAGTCAGGGCAGAGCAAGGAAGGGCATGACAGGGCAAGGTAGGGCTGGGAAAAGTAGGGCATGGCAGGGCAGCGTAAGGCGGGGCTTGGCAGGGCAATGCAGGACAAGGTAGGGCAGGGTAAGGCAAGGCAGGGCAGGGCAAGTCGAGGCAAGGCAGTACAAGTCAAGGGAAGGCATAACAAGGCAAGGCAAGGTAGGTCAAGGCAAGGCAGTGCAATGCAGTACGGGTCAGGACAAGGCAGGTCAGGGATAGGCAAGGCAGGACAGGTCAGGGGAAAGAAGGGTAGGGGAAGGCAGGGAAGGGCAAGTTAAGGCATGCAAAGCAGGGCAGGGCAGGGCAAAGCAGGGCAGAGCAGGGCAAGGGAACACAGGGCAGGGCAGGGCAAGGGAACGCAGGGCAGGGCAGGGCAAGGGAACGCAGGGCAGGGCAGGGCAAGGGAAGGCAGGGCAGGGCAGGGCAAGGGAAGGCAGGGCAGGGCAGGGCAAGGGAAGGCAGGGCAGGGCATGGGAAGGCAGGGCAGGGCAGGGCATGGGAAGGCAAGGCAGGGCAGGGCATGGGAAGGCAAGGCAGGGCAGGGCAAGGGAAGGCAAGGCAGGGCAGGGCAAGGGAAGGTAGGGCAGGGCTGGGCAAGGGAAGGTAGGGCAGGGCAAGACAGGGCAGGGCAAGACAGGGCAGGGCATGGCAGGGCAGGGCAGGGCAAGGCGAGGCAGGGCAGGGCAAGGCAAGGCAGGGCAGGGTAAAACGGGGCAGGGCAGGGCAAGGAAAGGATGGGCAGCGCAAGGCAGGACAAGGCAAGGAAGACAAGGCAGGGCATATCAGAGCAAGGCAGGTCAGGTTGGGGCAGGCAAGGTATGGAAGATAAGGCAGGGCAGGGGAAGTCACAATAGGGCAGGGCAGGGCAAGGCAAGGAAAGGCAAGGAAAGGCAGGGAAGGCGGGTCAGAGCAATGTAGGGCAGAGAAAGACAGGTCAGGGCAGGTTAGGGGAAGGCAAAGCAGGGTGAAGCAGGGCAAGGCAAGGAAGACAAGGCAGGGCAGGGCACGGGAAGGCAAGGCAGGGCAGGGGAAAATAGGGCAGGGCAGGGGAAGGCAAGGCAGGGTAGGTCAAGGGGAAGGCAGAGCAAAGCAAGGCAGGGCAGGGCGGGGCAGTGCAGATCAGGGCAAGGCAAGGCAAGGAACACAAGGCAGGTTTGGGGAAGGCAGGGCAAAGCAGGGCAGGGCACAGCCGGGCAGGGCAAGGCAAGGAAAGTCAGGGCAAGGCTGGGATGGGCTGTGCTTGGCAGGGCAAGGCAAGGCAAGGAAGTGCAGTGCAGGGCAGGGTGGAGCAGGGAAGGCAGGGCAAGGCAGGACAGAGTGGGGCAGGCTAGTACAGAGTGGGACAGGGCCAGGCTGAGCCAAGCAAGGCAAGGCAAAGATAGTGCAGGATAAGGCAAGGCCAGGCAGGGCAGAACAGGGCAGGGCACAACAATAATAGGCAGGGCAGGGCATGACAAAGCAGGGCAGGGCAAGGAAAGGCATGGCAAAGCAGGGCAGGGCAAGGAATGCTAAGCAGGGCAGGGCAAGGCAGGGCAGAGCATGGCAGGGCAGGGCAGGGAAGGGCAAGGGAAGGCAAGGCAGGGAAAGGCAGGGTAAGGCGGGGCAGGGCAGGGCAAGGTAAGGCAGAACAAGGCAGGGCATGGCAAGGATAGGCAGGGCAGGGTAAGGCAGGGCAAGGCAAGGAAGACAAGGCTGGGCGGGTCAGAGCAAGGCAGGTCAGGGTGGGGCAGGCAAGGTAAGGAAGACAAGGCAGGGCAGGGGAAGTCACGATAGAGCAGGGCAGGGCAAGGCAAGGTAAGGCAAGGAAAGGCAGGGAAGGCGGGTCAGAGCAAGGTAGGGCAGGGAAAGGCAGGTCAGGGCAGGTTAGGGGAAGGCAAAGCAGGGTGAAGCAGAGCAAGGCAAGGAAGACAAGGCAGGGCAGGGGAAAATAGGGCAGGGCAGGGGAAGGCAAGGCAGGGCAGGTCAAGGGGAAGGCAGAGCAAAGCAAGGCAGGGCAGGGCAAAGCAGGGCAGATCAGGGCAGGGCAAGGCAAGGAATACACGGCATGGTAGGGGAAAGCAGAGCACAGCTGGGCAGGGCAAGGCAAGGAAAGTCAGGGCAGGGCAGGGCAGGTCAAGGGGAAGGCAGTGCAAAGCAAGGCAGGGCAGGGCAAGGAAGTGAAGGCAGGGCACGGGAAAACAGGGCAGGTCTGGGTAGGTGTAGGGAAATAACCCTAAAGAAAGCACTTCAAGGAAGTAGTGCGAAAGGATCCTAAGTGGGGAGGCCCTTGTTGTTTGCAACATTTTCAAGGCACTGGGTCTGCTATCTCTAGATCTTTCATTCAGATCTCGAAGGGTTTCGTGGAGTCTCTTCGTCCACCCCTGCGGAGACTGAGAGTCTGTCTTGTTCTCTTCTGCCCAGCGTTGTATCATTGCACCCGTGAAATGAGTCCCTTGGTCGCTCTCAATGACTTGTGGTGTCCCATAGGCAGCCATCAATCTTGTGAGCGCCTTGATAGTATATGCCTGGTTGGCTTTTGGTACTGGATAGGCCTGCATTAGCCCACTCGCGGTGTCAACACAGGTTAGGGCATATCTCGCCCCCTCAGATCGAGGGAGGGGCCCAATATAATCAACCTGCCATCGCTGTAGAGGATTGTGTCCTCTAGCAAGATGGGCTGTAGTTTCAGGCAACGACCTCGGTCTCATTCTGGAGCAGGCATCACAGTCTCGGCATGCTTGAGCTACGTCCGATAATTGTACGGGCAGTCCCCATGCTTTGGCAGCTGCCCACATGGTCTTCTGTCCAGCACGCCGCAACTTTTGATGTAACCAGTAGGCGATGTTCTCAGATGGTGAGTTCTCAACCCATCTAACTCGGGCCAGGGTGTTGGCTTCATCATTTCCTGGTGACTGTAGGGGTCGGTGACCAGAAACATGGTAGACACGTACAGTTCTGTGTTTAACTGTATTCCATATGTCTAACCACATATCTTTGCCCCAGATCGGTCGGGAGTGGATAGTCCAGTCCTGGGTAGCCCACTGTGCGATCCAAAGAGTGAGCCCCCGGTACAGTGTGAGGAAAGCAATGGCAGGGCAGGGTATGGGCATGGGCAAGGGGAAGAGCAAGGTAAAGGCAAGGCAGGGCAAGGCAAGGCAGGGCAAGGCAAGGCAGGGCAAGGCAAGGCAGGGTAGGGCAATGCAAGGCAAGGAAAGGCTGGGCAGGGCAGGGCAAGGTAAAGGCAGAGCAGGGCAAGGAAAGGCATGGCAAAGCAGGGTAGGGTAATGCAGGGCAGGGCAGGGCAGGGCAAGGCAGGGCATTGCAAGGGAAGGCAGGGCAGGGCAAGGTAAGGCAGGGCAGGGCAGGACAGGGCAGGGCATGGCAGGGCAAGGTAGGTCTGGGCAAATTTGGGCATGGCAGGGCAGGGCAAGGCAGGGCAAGATAGAGCCGCGGAAAGTAAGGCATAGCAGGGCAGGGCAGGGCAAGGCTGATCAAAGTAAGGCAAGGAAGAGGAAGTGCAGGGCAAGGCAGGGCCAGGCAGGGCAGGGCAGTGCAGGGCAAGGTAAGGCAGGGCAATACAAGGAAGACAAGGCAGGGCGGGTTAGAGCAAGGCAGGTCAGGGTGGGGCAGGCAAGGTGTCACGGTGGTATCCGTGACAGTAACCAAAGGGGGAACCGAGAAGGGAAAAAAAAGAAGGGAACGAAAAAAAACTGCCCCGTGGCCTGCAGCCGCCTCAGCAGAGCCGCGTGCTCCGGGGGGGGAGGGGGGAAACAGAGAGAATAGAGGGTATGTTGAAAAACAAAACACAACGGCACGATCTGAGAAGGAACGGTAACTTTACTAAATCTAATAAAATTGAACAATTGAGAGAGAGAGACAAAATTTCCAAACCAGAAAGAACTGGGAGCTTACTTTACACGTGCTGAACTCCTCACGGCCACCCAGCGCGTGCGCCACCAAAAAGCGGGGGCCTCGCATCCGGTGCGGAGCCCCGCCCCTCCGCTGCTCCCCACAGCATTAACTCTGTAACGGCCTGCATGATGTTCTGATGTGGAATATCGGCATCAAAACCACAAAACCACAACATTCCACCCCTTATTCCACATCATCACATCATGCTTAACACATATCTATATAGAACCAAAAACAGTAATAACACAGATTACATACAAACATATCTATACATATATGTATACACGGAATCACAGACTGCACTCCCCCAGCATCAAATTCCCTTGTGGTACACACTGGACATCCCCATTTTTATCCATTACCCACCAGGTGCACCCAGGTCCCTGTGCAAAAACTGTTCCACGGAGGGGTTTGCCCTTTCCAGAGGCTGGAAGGACCCACACTGCTTTTCCCAACGTGTTCTTTACATGTACTACAGGGGCCTTATCTCCCTCTATGGTCTGTAGGGAGCTGGATTGTGTAGGACCATCTCGGTTGACTGATCCCCTAGTGTTGACCAACCACGTGGCTTCTGACACATTTTTCTCCCAATGCTTAAATGTCCCGCCACCCAGTGCTTTCAGTGTCCTTTTTAACAACCCGTTGTAGCGCTCGATCTTACCAGCAGCTGGTGCATGGTAGGGAATATGATAGACCCATTCAATGACATGTTCCTTGGCCCAAGTATCCACAAGTGAATTTTTGAAAAGAGTCCCTTTATCGGACTCAATTCTTTCTGGGGTTCCATGTCACCATAGGATTTGCTTCTCTAAACCTAAGACGGTGTTTCGGGCGGTAGCATGGGGTACTGCATATGTTTCAAGCCACCCAGTGGTTGCCTCCACCATGGTGAGCACATAACACTTACCACTGCGAGATTGTGGCAAGGTGATATAATCAACCTGCCACGCCTCCCCATATTTATACTTCTGCCATCGCCCTTCCTGACAGAGAGGTTTCATCCTCTTGGCCTGTTTAATTGCGGCACATGTATCACAGTCATGGATCACTTGTGCGATGGCATCCACAGTTAAGTCCACCCCTCGGTCTCTAGCCCACTTATAGGTCGCGTCCCTTCCGTGATGGCCTGAGGTCTAATGGGCCCACCGAGCTAAAAATAACTCTCCTTTGTTCTGCCAATCCAAGTCTATTTGAGACACCTCAGTTTTGGCAGCTCGATCTACCTGATGGTTATTTTTCTGTTCTTCAGTAGCTCGATTCTTGGGCACATGAGCATCTACGTGACGCACCTTTACACCCAACCTTTTTGTTCGGACAGCAATGTCTTTCCACAGTTCCGCAGCCCAGATAGGTTTACCCTTCCGTTGCCAGTTGTTTTGTTCCCACTGCTGCAACCACCCCCATAAAGCATTTGCCACCATCCAAGAGTCAGTATAAAGATACAGTGTTGGCCATCTCTCCCGTTCAGCCACATCTAAGGCCAGTTGGACAGCCTTTACCTCCGCAAATTGACTCGATTCTCCTTCTCCTTCAGTGGCCTCTGCTACTCGTCGTGTGGGGCTCCACACAGCAGCCTTCCATCTGCGATGTTTCCCAACAATACGACACGATCCATCAGTGAAGAGGGCATATGTCTTCTCATTTTCTGTTAGTTCGTTATATGGTGGGGCCTCTTTTGCATGTGGTATCTCCTCTGCTGGTGATGTTCCAAATTTCTTGCCTTCAGGCCAGTCCATGATCACCTCTAACATCCCTGGACGGCTGAGGTTTCCCATCCGAGCTCGCTGTGTAATCAGCGCAATCCATTTACTCCAGGTGGCATCGGTGGCATGGTGGGTGGAGGGAACCTTTCCTCTGAACATCCAGTTCAGCACTGGCAATCGAGGTGCCAGGAGGAGCTGCGTCTCAGTGCCAATTACTTCAGAGGCAGTCCAAACTCCCTCATATGCTGCCAAAATCTCCTTCTCAGTTGGAGTGTAGCACTCCTCCGAACCCCTGTACGCTCTGCTCCAAAATCCCAGGGGTCGGCCTCGGGTCTCCCCAGAGGCTCTTTGCCACAGACTCCAAGTGGGACCTTTCTCTCCAGCAGCAGTGTTGAAGATGTTCTTTACGTCCTGTCCCATCTGTACTGGCCCCAGGGCAACAGCACGGGCTATCTCCTGTTTAATCTGCTCAAAGGCCTGCTGCTGTTCGGGACCCCATGCAAAATTATTCTTCTTTCGGGTCACCTGATAGAGGGGGCTTACTATGAGGCTGTAATTTGGGACATGCCTCCTCCAAAAGCCTACTACACCAAGAAAAGACTGTGTCTCCTTTTTGCTAGTGAGTGGTGACATGCTGGTGATTTTGTCAACCACATCTCCTGGGATGTGATGACGCGCATCTTGCCATTTTACTCCACAAAACTGAATTTCTTGGGCAGGTCCCTTCACTTTGTTTCGTTTGATAGCAAAACCAGCACCCAGAAGAATTTGGATTATTCGCTCTCCTTTTTTAAAAACTTCTTCTGCTGTATCACCCCACACAACAATGTCATCAATGTACTGGAGGTGCTCAGGTGCCCCACCCTGTTCCA
Source organism: Callipepla californica brunnescens (assembly GCA_023055505.1). Lineage (NCBI taxonomy): Eukaryota > Metazoa > Chordata > Aves > Galliformes > Odontophoridae > Callipepla > Callipepla californica. The sequence goes on along the minus strand of JALIRH010000048.1, from coordinate 4,068,049 downwards.
GTGTGGTCTGAATCAACCCATGGCAACTGGTTGTGCTGTGTTTCCACCCCTGGGGCAAACGGTTCCAAGTGTACTGAATGCCCCTCCACGTGAAAGCAAACTGTGGTCTGCACTCTGTGGCCAAAGGAATAGAGAAGAATGCATTAGCAATGTCAACGGTAGCGTACCACTTGGCTGCTTTTGATTCCAGTTCATATTGCAGCTCCAACATATCTGGCACAGCAGCGCTCAGTGGGGGTGTGACTTCATTCAGACCACGGTAATCTACTGTCAGCCTCCATTCTCCATTGGATTCATGTACCGGCCATATGGGGCTGTTAAACGGTAAGTGGGTTTTGCTGATCACTCCCTGGCCCTCTAACTGACGGATCAAATTATGAATGGGGAGCAAGGAATCCCTGTTGGTGCGGTATTGCCGTCTGTGTACTGTTCTCGTAGCAATTGGTACCTGCTGCTCTTTTACTTTCAGTACCCCCACAACAGACGGATCTTCTGATAGGCCAGGTAAAATAGTCAGCTGCTGAATGTTGTCTGCATCTACAGCAGCTATTCCAAAAGCCCATCGGTATCCCTTGGGATCCTTGAAATGTCCCCTTCTAAGATAATCAATACTTGAGTATGCATGGAGCCCCCTGTCCAGTCACTATACGATGTTTCTGCCAGTCTTTACCGGTGAGGCTTATTTCTGCCTCCAACACAGACAATTCCTGAGAGCCCCCAGTCACTCCAGAAATATAAATCAATTCTGTCCCTTTATAACTCAAAGGCATTAGAGGGCACTGTGCACCAGTGTCCACCAGTGCCTTATATTTTTGTGGCTCTGATGTGCCAGGCCATCGAATCCACACAGTCCAATACACTCTATTATCCCTCTCCCTCCTCTGGCTGAGGGCAGGGCCCCTCTATTGGTTACCTGTAGTGACAGGAACAACTTTGCTGGTAGTTGGTCTGTGTTGTAATTCTCTCACCCGTGCTCGTAGTGCAGGGGTGGGTTTTTTATGCCACTTCTTCATGTCCTCTCCATTTTCTCTTAAGAAGCTCCACATGGACACACGCGACATGAAGTTACTGCTGTCATCTGCTCGAGCAGAGAGGCGGTTGCCTATGATGGCTGAGACTTTTATCAGTTTGATCCGTTTCTCCATCAGATTCTTTGGATCATCCCCATCTTCATCAGGTGTTTCTGATACTGACACAGGTCCATCCCGGTTCATCAGCGAGGACAATTCCTCCAGTATCATTCTCAGTATCTTCTTTATGTCACTGACTTCTCCTGCTACCGATGATACAGCTGCAATGGAAACGTGTGATGGTGGAAGTTGTTGTTCAAAGTTTTGAAGTGTAGTAACCACTTCATGAAATGGGAGTCTTCTGTTTCGGCCCTCGAGTATATTAAATGTTGCTACCAGTGTACTTGCGTACCTTTCTGGTGCTGTTTTTGAGAGCTTCCGATATACATCAGCTTTACACCATGCTTTCTCAGGATCGCGGTCCTGGTGTGGATTGTTAGGGACAAAAGAAGGATCGTACAGCATCTCTACTACAGCCATTTCTCTCAAAAATTGGACGCCCTTCTCCACAGGATTCCATCTTTCCACCTTAGGCTCCAGATTGTCTTTGTAAGGGAATCTCTCCTTTACAGCCACTAGTACGCGTTCCCAGAGGGTAGCAACTCCACTCAAACATCTACTAATCCCTCTGTCGATAGCTGGGTCTCGAGCAATGCTTCCCAGTTGGTGGGCTTCGTTGCCATCTAGGGACACGCTGCTGGCACCGGTGTCCCAACACCGCAGTAACCAGGTGACGATAGGTTCATCTGAGCGCTGTACAAACTCCTTTCTTGAACCCTGGATTTCAGTCATCTTTAGGGGCCGACGAATAGTAGTAATGGTGATTTCTTCATCATCACTGTCCTCTCCATGTCTCACACTTTTCTTAGTGGCCTTTCTGTGTGGTGGTGGTGGTGGTGCTGAGGAGGGCCCCTCACCTGGATCTTCCTCTTCTTTCCCATCTCTGTCGTCTCCATGTTTCACACCTTCCTTAGTGGCCTTTTTAGGTTGTGGTGGTGGTGTTGGTGCTGAAGAGGGCCCCTCACCTGGATCTTCCTTTTTTTTTCTCTGCTTCTTCTTCTTTCCGTTCTAGTCGAGAGGACACTCATTTCCTTTTCTGGCCTTCCACAGGGGCAACCGACACAGGTGCCAGTGCTTCCTGTGACTGGTCAGGTTTAACCTCAAGGTTTTCATTTTTGCTCTGAACCTCGGTTTGGAAAGCATTTCTCTCCAGAATATCAATTGTAGCTCGATAAGCACAAGCCAAGCCCCAAACAATCCGTTCCTTCTCAGATCTCCCTGAGTCACATGACTCCTGACCTAAGCACTCACTGAATTTCTCAGGATCCCGCAGGTGCTCAAGATCAAAATCACATTGCACCGGGGATCCCCAGGCTTCTAATTTCTTTCCTAATTTTTCCCACCTCCCTTGCCATTCAACACTCTCTGGTTTTGAGGAGAGCTTCCTACACAGGATGTAAATTACTGTTGCAAAGAGTACATTCAGAAAAACAGATAACACAATTACCAGGCTGACATCTTGAACATAAGTAAAAACCTGAAGAGAGTACCTGGAAACCAATCCAAATGCCGTATAATCTGTCATATTAACCAGGGCGTTTAGGCAGGAGGGGGGTAAACCCATCAGCACACTAAAACAGCTCTATGTATATATGACTCCGGTGCTGAACATGAGGAGCTTAAAAAGGCACCAACATGCTCTAAGGCACATGAAAACAGTTAGTCCACTCAGCACCAGTTTTACACGGGAGTACAAATACTGCATTGCCTGCATTCTCCACCAATAATGTGTCAAGGTGTTATCTGTGACAGTAACCCAAGGGGGAACCGAGAAGGGAAAAAAAAGAAGGGAACGAAAAAAAACTGCCCCGTGGCCCGCAGCCGCCTCAGCAGAGCCGCATGCTCCGGGGGGGAGGGGGAAACAGAGAGAATAGAGGGTATGTAGAAAAACAAAACACAACGGCACGATCTGAGAAGGAACGGTAACTTTACTAAATCTAATAAAATTGAACAATTGAGAGAGAGAGACAAAATTTCCAAACCAGAAAGAACTGGGAGCTTACTTTACACGTGCTGAACTCCTCACGGACGCCCAGCGCGTGCGCCACAAAAAAGCGCGGGCCTCGCATCCGGTGCGGAGCTCCGCCCCTCCGCTGCTCCCCACAGCATTAACTCTTTAACGGCCTGCATGATGTACTGATGTGGAATATCGGCATCAAAACCACAAAACCACAACATTCCACCCCTTATTCCACATCATCACATCATGCTTAACTCAACTCCACCCCTTCCAATCACACTCAGTTGTGCCCCTGCAGCTGACTCAGGGCTTGCCTCAGGTGATCAATCAGTTGTTCAAGCCGTGATTCAACAGTTCCCATACACTCCAGCCCTTCACAACATGAACCACTGATTAAGTAACTGTAGGTTGAGCCCTCCTTAATACAGAGTCCAAATATATCGCGACGCTTTACATAATAACCCGTCGCGATGTGTATCGATGTAATCTGGGATGAGTGATGATCAGCGTATGGCTCGTGTTCTTCCTTGGGCCAGTGCTCGGTGGTGTCTACTGGAAGCACGCGGTCATGTTGTGCAGGTCCGTCCTCCTCTTCATCAGTCCCAGGTAGACCATCACCGGATGTTGCGCATGATCTTATAGCAACTTTGGAACTCTGCAGCATCATTTGGTTCCCTCCGGAGACTCATAGACTCACGGGGAGTAATATAGATGTTTCAAAGGTACCAAGAGGGGGAGGTCCGCTCTCCAGGGTAAGATACAGGCCGTATTCCTATCTTGGGTCAACACTTCAGCTTGTACAGGGGCATGCCCTGGCTGCCTGTACCAAACTTTTCGGCCCGATGTCTGTGGCTGCACGATTAGATCAGGCACTAGAGGGGGCGTCCTGATCTGCCACAGAGACATGATAGGGGTTCCTTTAGGAATAAAGACTGGAGTGTTGACCACAATATCAGTAGGCCATGTACCAATTACCGGAGGGACTAACGAACCTCCCACCTCCAACAATCTCCCCCAAAGTGCAAGTAGGCCAAACCATCGTGGTCCTACCTGCACCTTCCAAGGCCATCTTATTTTATTGGTACCTGGTCTTAGGTTCTCAGGGGCAGGGAGCAGAAGATTGTTCTCACGGCCAGTCTGAGGTCTTACCTCGTTATCTGTACCTGTAATTTGGATCCTAAGTGGGGAGGCCCTTGTTGTTTGCAACATTTTCAAGGCACTGGGTCTGCCATCTCTAGGTCTTTCATTCAGATCTCAAAGGGTTTCGTGGAGTCTCTTCGTCCACCCCTGCGGAGACTGAGAGTCTGTCTTCAGGGCAGCCTTGAGAATGCCATTAGAACGCTCAATAAGGCCTGCCCCCGTTGGATTGTATGGCAGGTGGAATCGCCACTCAATATTGTTCTCTTCTGCCCAGCGTTGTATCATTGCACCCGTGAAATGAGTCCCTTGGTCGCTCTCAATGACTTGTGGTGTCCCGTAGGCAGCCATCAATCTTGTGAGCGCCTTGATAGTATATGCCTGGTTGGCTTTTGGTACTGGATAGGCCTGCATTAGCCCACTCGCGGTGTCAACACAGGTTAGGGCATATCTCGCCCCCTCAGATCGAGGGAGGGGCCCAATATAATCAACCTGCCATCGCTGTAGAGGATTGTGTCCTCTAGCAAGATGGGCTGTAGTTTCAGGCAACGACCTCGGTCTCATTCTGGAGCAGGCATCACAGTCTCGGCATGCTTGAGCTACGTCCGATAATTGTACGGGCAGTCCCCATGCTTTGGCAGCTGCCCACATGGTCTTCTGTCCAGCACGCCGCAACTTTTGATGTAACCAGTAGGCGATGTTCTCAGATGGTGAGTTCTCAACCCATCTAACTCGGGCCAGTGTGCCGGCTTCATCATTTCCTGGTGACTGTAGGGGTCGGTGACCAGAAACATGGTAGACACGTACAGTTCTGTGTTTAACTGTATTCCATATGTCTAACCACATATCTTTGCCCCAGATCGGTCGGGAGTGGATAGTCCAGTCCTGGGTAGCCCACTGTGCGATCCAAAGAGTGAGCCCCCTGTACACAGCCCAACTATCTGTGCAGATATTCAGGATACCGTCACCAGGTTCTTTGGTTATAACCATCCACACGGCCCGCAGCTCTGCCCACTGGCTGCTTTGACCATCCCCCTCTTCAAACCATATTGGGTCTGTGGCAGGATGGTATGCTACTGCTCTCTACTTACTTGGGTTGCCCTTGCTGGACCCATCCGTGTACCAGGCATCTTCAGGAATGGGATATTTTCCTTCCTGGACGGGACTCTTCTCTGGCGGAGCAACCAAGGCTTGTTTTGGGGCATCACTGTGATACGTCACTGGGCCTAGAATCTTTTGGAGTTCTTCTTTCAATGGTGAGGAAGACAGACTACTCCTCTGGCTGAGATAGGCGACCCATCGTGCCACTGTCTGTGCTTGGGCCAGCCCTGTCTTAGGAAGGTGGGTCAGATCTCTTACCCACCTCTGAATTGGAAGAATGGTCTTCACTATGACTTCAGCCGTCTGGGTTATTGGCTCTACCGCTTGCAATGCAGTATAGGCAGCCAATAGCTGTTTTTCAATCATACCATATCTTTCTTCTGCTCCATGCCAGACCTGAGACCAAAATCCAATGGGGGTCCAAACAGAACTCTGACGTTGCCACAGGCCCCAGCCAAAGCCATCCTGAGTAACGCGAACATCCAATTCAGCTGGGAGGGTAGGATCGAATATACCCAATGCCTGGGCTTGTTTCACCGCCTGTTTTGCCTGCTGGAAAGCATCCTGTTCTGTTCTCCCCCAATCCCATGATTGGCCCTTTTTTGTGAGTCTATACAAAGGTCTCAGCAGCTGCGCCAAATGAGGTAGAAAGGAACGCCAGTATCCCAATATACCTAAAAATTCCTGCAGCTGCTTTGCTGTTGTAGGGACTGGGAATGCCTGAACCTTATCTATGATGGCACTGGGTAGCACTTTGGTCTTTCCTGACCAGACTACCCCCAGAAATTTTACAGACAGGCCTGGACCTTGCACCTTCTGAGGATTGATAGCCCATCCTCTTTCACCTAGGTAGGCAATTAATGAATCTGCCGCCTCTCCTACTGCTTCCAGTGAGTCGGATGTTAACAGGAGATCATCAATGTAGTGATATAGGTTGACGTTATTATTAGGTTTCCTCCAATTAGCTAGGTCACGCGCCATCAAGTTATGACAGTATGTTGGTGAATGCACGTACCCCTGTGGCAGGACCTGAAAGGTCCACTGCCTGCCTCCCCATGTAAACGCAAATTGATCTTGCGATTCTTTGGCAATCGGAATACTAAAAAATGCATTTGCCAAATCCAGGACACAATGGTAGGTCTTGATTTCTCTACTAAGTGTGTCCATTAGGGAAGCAATATTGGGTACGGCCGCATGGATGGGCGGCGTGACCTTATTTAATTCCCTATGATCTACTGTCATTCTCCATGTCCCATCCGACTTCCGCACTGGCCATATGGGGGAATTATATGGACTATGTGCAGGTCTTATAATACCTACTTTTTCTAGTTCCTGCACCGTTTTTGATATTTCTTCCTGCCCCCCCGGGAGTCTATACTGTCTTACATTAGTAATCCGGCGTGGTTTCGGCAAACAAATTGGCTCATGTTTCGCATGGCCCCTCAATACTGTCTGTATTGCCCGGACACTAATGTACCTCTGTCGAAGTCTGAACTCTCCCACAGTTGTCTGGAGAGCCAGACCCCATAAAATGTCTATGCCCAAGATGTATTCTGGAACTGGGGCAATCGACACTTTATACTCCCGGGGTGGAAGACGCCCAACCCCCAATTTCAGCCATGTTTGGGTGACCGGAATGGTCTGTCCCCCAAACCCACCAATCATCACTCTATTGCCCTTAAATTTTGTTGGGTCTCCATATATAATTGATGTTTCCGCACCAGTATCTACTAAAGCCATCACCTTTTGAATATTTTTATCTGTCCAATATATCTCTAATTCTACATAGGGCCTCCGGTCACATCTGGAGGCCCTAAAGTGACCAAAGTTCTTCGTCACTCCATGAAGTTCGCTAGGTCTAAGTCTTTTACCACAGGTGGTTCCGGCACTGTAGCTCGTGACACTTGTGGAGGTTTCTTCCTTCTATTTGGGACTATGAAGTCAGCCAAATTCCAAGTTGTTGGTGGTGCTGCCTGTATTATCCGTACTCCCGATTTTCTGGGAGTACTCTGAAATTTTTGATCATTTCTCAGTTGTTTCCAAAGCTGTAGCAACACATGGTTGGGTTGCCCATCGATTTTAGCAAAGGCAACCCCGGCCCGTATAAGATCATTAAACATAGTCTTCCGGGATACCCGTATGGGGCCCGATTGGGGTATCCGTGGGACAGGCTTCCTAGTTTTAATGGGGAATGCCTCAGCTTCTTCTATCATGCGGATATTGCGCCTAGTTCTTATGCGCTCCGTTTCCCCAAGGTCTGCCACCAACTGGGCTGCCTGTTGAATGATAGCCTCCGAAGCCACTAAGGGGTTTAGTATGGAAACCAAAGTCCCATAAAGGTGAGAGGGGGCTTGCTGTAATATAAGGTCTCGCATACCTGCCGTAAATTCCTCCATAGAGGACCATAAACCGGTATTAAGTGGAATATCAGATTTGTTAGGCCATGTTAGGCGGCATGCTGCCATCAACCAATCTATAATAGAATGATTTTCATTAGCGTAATGGATGGCAGCATATAATCTTTGCCTCAGGGCTGGGTGTATGGTTATAGACGCTAATTTTGACATCTCTGTCCCACTGACTAACACACTTTCAGCTCCTGCATCCCATAACCTCAGGAGCCATGATGGTATGCTCTCTCTTGTTTTTTGATGGAACCGTTGTACTAGGTCCATCAACTCATTTGACGTATACGGGCGAGCTGTCACATGCAAGCATGTTTCAGCAGGGGGCCATTGGTCAGGAGGCACCCCCGCTGGTCTATCTTGGACTTTTTTTGTTTTTTGAGTTATGATTGGTCGGATCTCAAACGGATCTTCCATAGATGGAGCTTCGAGATCCGATTTAGAGATCTTGGCTTCTGAAACATCCAGGTCCGCTACTTCAGGGACCTGGGTATCTTCCACTGATATGGTACGTATTTGTCTTGTTGGCACATCTAGTCCAGGCTTTTTTGTTACTAATGTGCCCAACTGTTGTTCTAATTTCTCAATTCGCTCTCTTAACAACTGATTTTCAGTTTCTATGTTTGTATTTGTTACATCTAATTTATGTAAAGCCATTATTAGAGGCCAGGCCACTGCAGAAGCGGCTAGCCGACGTTCTTTTGTAACAAGTATATCCTTATCTAGGCCTTGAAAATAATCCGTCAGCCGGGCTGGAGAAGGAGAAACACTGCCTGTAACCCGCAGGGGTCCCCATTTTTCAATAACAGTAGCAAGACCATAATAGGGTGACCCTATAAATCCTGGAATTTGGCCGGGAATTGTTTGGTCTAAGGGAGTAACATTCTCCCCCTTGCCCCATTTGAAAAGGTTCCAAATGAAAGACATGGTTTGTTATTGTCTAAGTATATATATACATATATATATCGTTTTAAGCCTGCCTGGCTCGCCAATTGTAGGGCAAATAACCCCAAGGAAAGCACTTCAAGGAAGTTAGTGCGAAAGGATGGTATATTTTTGGTAGGATTTAAGTAGATGTTATACAAAATAAATAGCAAAAGAGATTGGCTCACCTTGCTGATGGTTGAGGCTCGCCGATAACTCCACCAGGGAGGGATCTCCAACAAGAGATCCTTCCCCGCTGGTGGTCAGCCCTTAAATGGAGTCTTGGGAGAGGTGGAGTCAAACTCCACCCCTTCCAATCACACTCAGTTGTGCCCCTGCAGCTGACTCAGGGCTTGCCTCAGGTGGTCAATCAGTGGTTCAGGCCGTGATTCCACAGTTCCCATACACAGGGTAAGGTAGGTCTGGGCAAATTTGGGCATGGCAGGGCAGGGCAAGGCAGGGCAAGATAGAGCCGCGGAAAGTAAGGCATAGCAGGGCAGGGCAGGGCAAGGCTGATCAAAGTAAGGCAAGGAAGAGCAAGGCAAGGCTGAACAAGGCAGGGCCGAGCAGAGGAAGGCAAGGAAGGGCAGGGCAGGGCAAGGCAAGGCATGGCAAAGCAAGTCGGGGTAGGGCAATGCAAGGTAAGGCAGGGTAAGGTAGGGAACGGCAGGGCAGGGGAAGGAAAGGAAGACAAGGCAGGGCAGGGGAAAACAGGGCAGGTCAGTGTAGAGCAAGGCAAGGAAGACAAGGAAGGGCAGAAGAAGGCAGGAGAAAGCATGGCAGGGCAAAGCAAAGCATGGCAAAGCAGGGCAGGGCAGGGCAAGGGAAGGCAGGGCAGGATGCATCAGGGCAAGGCAAAACAAGGCAAGGCAGAACAAGGCAGGGCAAGGCAAGGTTAGGCAGGGCAGGGTGCGTCAGGGCAGTGTGGGGCAAAGCAAGGTAAGGCAGTGCAATAGAGTACGGGTCACGCCAAGGCAGGTCAGGGAAAGGCAGGGCAGGTCAGGGGTAAGAAGGGCAGGGGAAGGCAGAGCAGGGTGAAGCAGGTCAAGGCAACGAAGACAAGGCAGGGCGGGGAAAATAGGGCAGGGCAAGGCAAGGATAGGCAGGGCAAGGCAAGGCACAGCAAAGCAGGGCAGGGCAAAGCAGGGCAGGGCAGAACTGGGCAAGGGAAGGCTGGGCAGGGCAAGGGAAGGCAGAGCAGGGCGGATCAGGGCAAGGCTAAAGAAGGCAGGGCAGGGCAGGGCAATGCAGGGCAGGTCGGAGCAGGGAAGGCAGGGCAAGGCAGGACAGGGTGGGGCAGAGTAGTGCAGGACGGGGCAGGGTCAGGCAGGGCCAAGCAGGGCAAGGCAAAGATAGTGCAGGGCAAGTCAGGGCAAGGCAAGGCAATGCAAGGCAAGGTGAAGCAAGGCAAGGTAAGGCAGGGCAGGGTGGGGCAGGGCAAGGCAAGGAATACACGGCAGGGTAGGGGAAGGCAGGGCAAAGCAGGTCAGGGCACAGCCGGGCAAGGCAAGGCAAGGAAAGCCAGGGCAAGCCTGGGCTGGGTAGGGCTGGGCAGGGTAAGGCAAGAAAATTAAGGCAAGGCTGGGCTGGGCAGGGCAGGGTAGGGCAAGGCAAAGCAATGCAGTGCAGGGCAGGGCAGGGCATAGCAGGGAAGGCAGGGCAAGGCAAAGATAGTGCAGGGCAAGGCAGGGCCAAGCAGGGCAAGGCAAAGATAGTGCAGGGCAAGGCAGGGCAGAACAGGGCAGGGCAGCGCAGGGAAAGGGAAGGCAGGGAAGGGCAGGGCAGTGCAGGAAGGGCAGGGCAAGGTAAGGCATGGCAAAGCAGGGCAGGGCAAGGCATGCAGAGCAGGGCAAGGCAGAGCAGGGCAGGGCAAGGCAAGGGAAGGCAAGGTAGGGCAGGCAGGGTAAGGCGGGGCTACGCAGGGCAGGGTAAGGCAGAACAAGGCAGGGCAGGGCAAGGCATGCAGAGCAGGGCAAGGCAGGGCAGGGCAGGGCAAGGCAAGGGAAGGCAAGGTAGGGCAGGCAGGGTAAGGCGGGGCTACGCAGGGCAGGGTAAGGCAGAACAAGGCAGGGCAAGGCAGGGCAAGACAAGGAAGACAAGGCAGGGAGGGTCAGAGCAAGGCAGGTCAGGGTGGGGCAGGCAAGGGAAGGAAGACAAGGCAGGGCAGGGGAAGTCACAATAGGGCAGGGCAGGGCAAGGCAAGGTAAGGCAAGGAAAGGCAGGGAAGGCGGGTCAGAGCAAGGTAGAGCAGGGAAAGGCAGGTCAGGGCAGGTTAGGGGAAGGCAAAGCAGGGTGAAGCAGGGCAAGGCAAGGAAGACAAGGCAGGGCAGGGGAAAATAGGGCAGGGACGGGGAAGGCAAGGCTGGGCTGGTCAAGGGGAAGGCAGAGCAAAGCAAGACAGGGCACGGCAGGGCAGGGCAGATCAGGGCAGGGCAGGGCAAGGCAAGGAATACACGGCAGGGTAGGGGAAGGCAGGGCAAAGCAGGGTAGGGCACAGCCGGGCAGGGCAAGGCAAGGAAAGTCAGGGCAAGTCTGGGCTGGGCAGGGATTGGCAGGGCAAGGCAAGGCAATGCAGGGCAGGGCAGGGCAGGGCAGGTGTAGTGGGATTGCCTGGTCACAGCCTGAACCAGTGAATGAGCATCTGAGTGACCGGAGCGGAGGAGCCCAGGTCCACCCGACCTCTCGCTCTCTCCCTCTCGGTGGTGCTTCCGGAGGTGCTTCCGGGAGCACAGATCCGCTCGGAGCCTGCGCGGGTTGCCTCCCCCCTCTCTGGCTCTCTTCCTTCCGGCGCTCCAGCGTTCGAACGAGAGGCGGCTGCGTTCCTCAGCCTAAACGGTCGCCGGGAGGGGTGAGTTCGTTCCCCCTTATCTGTAGCATCTCTTTCTGTAGCGCCACTACCTCAAATAAAAGCTCTGTCACCACCTTTGCTTGCTTTACAGCAGGTTAGGGGAAGGCAAAGAAGGGTGAAGCAGGGCAAGGCAAGGAAGACAAGGCAGGGCAGGGGAAAAAAGGGCAGGGCAGCGGAAGGCAAGGCAGGGCAGGTAAAGGGGAAGGCAGAGCAAAGCAAAACAGGGCGGGGCAGGGCAGATCAGGGCAAGGCAAGGCAAGGAATACACGGCAGGGTAGGGGAAGGACAGGCAAAGCAGGGCAGGGCACAGCCGGACAGGGCAAGGCAAGGAAAGTCAGGGCAAGGTAGGGCTGGGCAGGGCTTGGCAGGGCAAGGCAAGGCAATGCAGTGCAGTGCAGGGCAGGGCGGAGCAAGGAAGGCAGGGCAAGGCAGGACAGGGTGGGGCAGGGTAGTACAGGGCGGGGCAGGGCCAGGCAGGGCAAGGCAAAGATAGTGCAGGGCAAGGCAAAGATAGTGCAGGGCAAGGCAGGGCAGGGAAGGACAAGGGAAGGCAAGGCAAAGTAAAGCATGGTGAGGCCTGCAAAGCAGGGTAGGGCAAGGCAGGGCCGAGCAGGGCAGAGTAAGGGAAGGCAGGGTAAAGTAAAGCATGGTAAGGCATGCAAAGCCCAGCTCAGATCTGCCCTGCCCTGCACTGCCGTGCCTTGCCCTGCCCTATTTTCCCCTGCCCTGCCTTCTCTTCCTTGCCTTAACCTGCTTCACCCTGCTCTGCCTTCCCCTGCCCTTCTTTCCCCTGACCTGCCCTGCCTTGCCTTTCCCTGACCTGTCTTGTCCTGACCCGTACTGCCTTGCACTGCCTTGCCTTGCATTGCCCTGCCGTGCCTTGACCTACCTTGCCTTGCCTTGTTCTGCCTTCCCTTGACTTGCCTCGACTTGCCCTGCCCTGTCTTGCCTTGCCCTGCCCTACCTTGTCCTGCATTGCCCTGCCAAGCCCCGCCTTACGCTGCCCTTCCATGCCCTACTTTGCCCTGCCCTACCTTGCCCTGTCATTCCCTTCCTTGCCCTGCCCTGACTTTCCTTGCCCTGCCTTGCCTTGCTCTGACCTGCCCTGCACTGCCCTGCCTTGCTTTGCCCTGTCTTCTCCTGCCCTGCCTTTCTTTGCCATGCCTTGCCTTCTTCTGCCCTGCCCTGCCTTGTTCTGCCTTGTTTTGTTTTGCCTTGCCCTGCCCTTCCCTGACCTGCCTTCCCTTGCCATGCCCTGCCCTGCCTTGCCCTGTCCTTCCCTACTCTGCCTTGCCTGCCCTGCCCTGCCCTGCCCTGCCCTGCCATGCCTTGCCCTGCCCTGCCTTGCCTTGCCCTGCCCTGCCTTGCCCTGCCCTGCCTTGCCCTGCCCTGCCATGCCTTGCCTTGCCCTGCCTTTACTTGCCTCGTTCTGACTTACCCTGCAATGCTCTGCCTTGCTTTTCCCCGCCTTGCCCTGCTTTGCCCTGCCCTGCCCTGCCCTGCCTTGCCGTGCCCTGCCCTGCTCTACCTTGTTTTGCATTGCCCTGCCAAGCCCCGCCTTACCCTGCCCTGCCATGCCCTTCTTTGCCCTGCCCTGCCTTGCCTTATCTTGTCCAGCCTTGCTCTGCCTTGCCCTGCTCTGCCCTGCCCTGCCTTCCTTTGCCATGCCCTGCTTTGTCCGGCCCTTCCTTGCTCTGCCCTGCTTTGCCATGCCTTGCCTTGCCCTGCTCTGCCTTTCCTTGCCTTGCATTGCCCTGCCCTGCCTTTCCTTGCCTTGCATTGCCCTACCCTGCCTTTACTTGCCTCGCCCTGCCTTACCTTGCTATGCTCTGCCTTGCTTTTCCCCGTCCTGCCCTGCCTTGTCTTGCCCTGTCATTCCTTGCCCTGCTTTGCCCTGCCCTGCCCTGCCTTGCTTTGCCCTGCCCTGCCCTACCTTGCCCTTACCTGCCCTGCTCTGCCTTTCCTTGCCGTGCATTGCCCTGCCCTGCCCTGCCTTTCCTTGCCTTGCATTGCCCTACCCTGCCTTGCCTTGCCCTGCCCTGCCTTGCTTTGCCCTGCCCTGCCCTACCTTGCCCTTACCTGCCCTGCTCTGCCTTTCCTTGCCGTGCATTGCCCTGCCCTGCCCTGCCTTTCCTTGCCTTGCATTGCCCTACCCTGCCTTGCCTTGCCCTGCCCTGCCCTGCCTTTCCTTGCCTTGCATTGCCCTACCCTGCCTTGCCTTGCCCTGCCCTGCCTTTCCTTGCCTTGCATTGCCCTACCCTGCCTTTACTTGCCTCGCCCTGCCTTACCTTTCTATGCTCTGCCTTGCTTTTCCCCGTCCTGCCCTGCCTTGTCTTGCCCTGTCATTCCTTGCCCTGCTTTGCCCTGCCCTGCCCTACCTTGCCCTTACCTGCCCTGCCTTGCCTTGTCTTGCCTTACCCTGCCCTTCCTTGACTTCCTCTGCTCAGCCCTGCCTTGCCCTGCCTTGCCTTGCCTTGTCTTGTCCAGCCTTGCTCTGCCTTGCCCTGCCCTGGCCTGCCCTGCCCTGCCATGCCTTGCCTTGCCTGATATTGCATTGCCCTGCCCCGCTTTGCCCTGCCCTGCCCTACCCTGCTATGCCTTATTTGCCCGGCTCTACCTTGCCCTGCCTTGCCCTCTCCTACTTTGCCCTGCCCTACTTTGCCCAGCCATACCTTGCCCTTCCCTGCCTTGCCGTGACCCGCCCTGCCCTGCCTTTCCTTGCTTTTCCTTGCCCTGCCTTCCCTTGTCCTGCCCTGCCATGTCTTGCCTTGCCTGACATTGCATTGCCCTACCCTGCCCAGCCCCGCCCTGCCATGCCCTACTTTGCCCGGCCCTACCTTCCCCTGCCATGCCCTGCCCTGCCCTGCCCTGCCTTGCCCTGCCCTACTTTGCCCAGCCATACCTTGCCCTTCCCTTGCCCTTCCCTGCCTTGCCGTGACCCGCCCTGCCCTGCCTTTCCTTGCTTTTCCTTGCCCTGCCTTCCCTTGTCCTGCCCTGCCATGCCTTGCCTTGCCTGACATTGCATTGCCCTACCCTGCCCTGCCCCGCCCTGCCATGCCCTACTTTGCCCGGCCCTACCTTCCCCTGCCATGCCCTGCCCTGCCCTGCCTTGCCTTGTTTTGCCTTGCCTTGCCCTGCCCTTCCTTTCCTTCCTCTGCTCTGCCCTGCCTTGTTCTGCCCTGCTTTGCCCTACCTTCCCTTGCCCTGCTTTGCCTTACCTTGTCCAGCCTTGCTCTGCCTTGCCTTGCCTGACATTGCATTGCCCTACCCTGCCCTGTATGCCTTGCCCTGCCCAGCCTTGCCCTGCCTTCCTCTGCCCTGCCGTGATTTACTTTGTCCAGACTTGCTCTGCCTGCCCTTCCCAGCTCTGCATTGCCCTGCCCTTCCCTGTCTTGCCTTACCCTGCCCTGCCATGCCCTACTTTGCCCTGCCCTGCCCTGCCCTGCCTTGCCTTGTCTTGCCTTGCCCTGCCCTTCCTTGCATTCCTCTGCTCGGCCCTGCCTTGTTCTGCCTTGACTTGCCCTGCCCTGCTTTGCCATGACTTCCCCTGCTTTCCAATGCCTTGCCTTGCCCTGCCATGCCCTACTTTGCCCTGCCCTGCCTTGCCTTGTCTTGCCTTGCCCTGCCCTTCCTTGCCTTCCTCTGCTCGGTCCTGCCTTGCCTTACCTTGTCCAGCCTTGCCCTGCCCTGCCCTGCCCTGCCTTGATTTGCCTTACTTTACCCAGCTCTACCTTGCCCTGCCTTGCCCTTCCCTGCCATGCCCTAATTTGCCCAGACCTACCTTGCCCTGCCATGCCATGTCCTGCCCTGCCCTGCCCTGCCCCGCCTTCCCTTGCCCTGCTTTGCCATGCCTTTTATTGCCCTGCCCATCCTTTCCTTGCCTTGCATTGCCCTTCCCTGCCTTGCCTTGACCTGCCTTGCCTTTACCTTACTCTTCCCCTTGCCCGTGCCCTTACACTGCCCTGCCATTGCTTGCCTCACCCTGCCTTACCTTGCTATGCTCTGCCTTGCTTTGCCCTGCCCTGCCCTGCCTTGTCTTGCCCTGTCATTCCTTGCCCTGCTTTGCCCTGCCCTTCCTTGCCCTGCCCTGCCATGCCCTGCCCCGCCCTGCACTGCCCTGTCTTGCTTTGCCCTGTCTTCTCCTGCCCTGCCTTGCCTTGATTCGCCCTGTCCTGCCCTGCCTTGCCTTGCCGTGCCCTGTTTTGCCCTGCCCTGCCCTGCTCTGCTCTGACCCGCCGAGCTTTGCCTTGCCTTGCCCTGCCCTGCCTTGCTCTTCCCTGTTTTCTCTGTCTTGCCTTGCCTTTCCTTGCCCTACCCTGCCGTGCCCTGCCCTGCCCAGCCCTGCCCTGCCCAGCCCAACCTTGCCCTGCTTTACCTTGCCTTGCCTTACCTTGCCCTGCCTATCCTTGCCTTGCCCTGCACTATCTTTGCCTTGCCCTGCACTATCTTTGCCTTGCCCTGCTTGGCCCTGCCTGGCCCTGCCCTGCCCTTCACTACCCTGCCCCACCCTGTCCTGCCTTGCCCTGCCTTCCCTGCTCTGACCTGCCCTGCTTTGACCTGCCCTGCCCTGCACTGCCCTGCATTGCCTTGCCTTGCCCTGCCTTGCCTTGCCCTGCCCTATTTTCCCCTGCCCTGCCTTGTCTTCCTTTTCTTTAACCTGTGTATGGGGACTGTTGAATCACGGCCTGAACCACCGATTGATCACCTGAGACAAGCCCTGAGTCAGCTGTAGGGGCACAACTGAGTGTGATTTGAAGGGGTGGAGTTTGACTCCACCTCTCCCAAGACCCCATTTAAGGGCTGACCACCAGCAGGGAAGGATCTCTTGTTGGAGATCCCTCCCTGGTGGAGTTATCGGCGAGCCTCAACCATCAGCAAGGTGAGCCAATCTCTTTTGCTTTTTATTTGTATACCATCTACTTAAAGCCTACCAAAAATATACCATCCTTTCGCACTACTTCCTTGAAGTGCTTTCTTTAGGGTTATTTGCCCTACAATTGGCGAGCCAGGCAGGCTTAAAAAGATATATATATATATATATATGTATATATATATACATATACAATAACTAACCATGTCTTTCATTTGGAACCTTTTCAAATGGGGCAAGGGGGAGAACGTTATTCCCTTAGACCAAACAATTCCTGGTCAAATTCCAGGATTTATAGGGTCACCCTGTTATGGTCTTGCCACTGTTCTTGAAAAATGGGGACCCCTGCAGGTTACAGGGAATGTTTCTCCTTCCCCAGCCCGGCTGACCGATTATTTTCAAGGCCTAGATAAGGATATACTTGTTACAAAAGAACGTCGTCTAGCTGCTTCTGCAGTAGCCTGGCCTCTAAAAATGGCTTTACGTATATTAGATGTAACAAATACAAACATAGAATCTGAAAATCAGTTGTTAAGAGATCGAATTGAGAAATTGGAACAACAGTTGGGCACATTAGTAGCAAAAAAGCCTGGACTAGATGTGCCAACAAGACAAATACGTACCATATCCGTGGAGGACACCCAGGTCCCTGCAGTAGCGGACCTAGATGTTTCAGCAGTCAAGATCTCTAAATCGGCTCTCGAAGCTCCATCTATGGAGGATCCGTTTGAGATCCGACCAATCATAACTCAAAAAACAAAAAAAGTGCAAGATAGCCCAGCGGGAGTGCCTCCTGAGCAATGGCCCCCTGCTGAAACATGCTTGCATGTGACAGCTCGCCCATATACGGCAAGTGAGTTGATGGACCTAGTACAACGGTTCCATCAAAAACCAAGGGAAAGCATGCCATCATGGCTCCTGAGGTTATGGGATGCAGAAGCTGAAAGCGTATTAGTTAGTGGGACAGAAATGTCTAAACTAGCATCTATAACCATACACCCAGCCCGGAGGCAAAGATTATATGCTGCCATCCATTATACTAATGAGAATCATTCTATTATAGATTGGTTGATGGCAGCATGCCGCCTAACATGGCCTAACAAATCTGACATTCCACTTAATACCGGTTTATGGTCCTCTATGGAGGACCTCCAAGCATACATCCGAGAACTGGGTATGAGAGAGGCTATGTATTCAGAAAACTTTGAAAGCCATGATACAGAAAAATTTACGGCAGGTATGCGAGACCTAATACTACAGCAAGCCCCCTCTCACCTTTATGGGACTTTGGTTTCCATACTAAACCCCTTAGTGGCTTCGGAGGCTATCGTCCAACAGGCAGCCCAGTTGGTGGCAGACCTTGGGGAAACGGAGCACATAAGAACTAGGCGCAATATCCGTATGATAGAAGAAGCTGAGGCATTCCCGATTAAAACTAGGAAGCCTGTTCCACGGATACCCCGATCGGGCCCCATACGGGTATCCCGGAAGACTATGTTTAATGATCTTATACGGGCCGGGGTTGCCTTTGCTAAAATCGATGGGCAACCCAACCATGTGTTGTTACAGCTTTGGAAACAACTGAGAAATGATCAAAAATTTCAGAGTACTCCCATAAAATCGGGAGTACGAATAATACAGGCAGCACCACCAACAACTTGGAATTTGGCTGACTTTATAGTCCCAAATAGAAGAAAGAAACCTCCACAGGTGTCACGGGCTACAGTGCCTGAACCACCTGTGGTAAAAGACTTAGACCTAGCGAACTTCATGGAGTAACGAAGAACTCTGGTCCCTTTAGGGCCTCCAGATGTGACCGGAGGCCCTATGTAGAACTAGAGATATTTTGGTCAAATAAGAATATTCAAAAGGTGATGGCTCTAGTAGACACTGGTGCAGAGACATCAATTATATATGGAGACCCAACAAAATTTAAGGGCAATAGAGTGATGATTGGTGGGTTTGGGGGACAGACCATTCCGGTCACCCAAACATGGCTGAAATTGGGGGTTGGGCGTCTCCCACCCCGGGAGTATAAAGTGTCGATTGCCCCAATTCCAGAATACATCTTGGGCGTAGACATTTTATGGGGTCTGGCTCTCCAGACAACTGTGGGAGAGTTCAGACCTCGACAGAGGTACATTAGTGTCTGAGCAATACAGACAGTATTGAGGGGCCATGCACAACATGAGCCAATTTGTTTGCCGAAACCACGCCGGATTACTAATGTAAGACAGTATAGACTCCCGGGGGGGCAGGAAGAAATATCAAAAACGGTGCAGGAACTAGAAAATGTAGGTATTATAAGACCTGCACATAGTCCATATAATTCCCCCATATGGCCAGTGCAGAAGTCGGATGGGACATGGAGAATGACAGTAGATCATAGGGAATTAAATAAGGTCACGCCGCCCATCCATGTGGCCGTACCCAATATTGCTTCCCTAATGGACACACTTAGTAGGGAAATCAAGACCTACCATTGTGTCCTGGATTTGGCAAATGCATTTTTTAGTATTCCGATTGCCAAAGAATCGCAAGATCAATTTGCATTTACATGGGGAGGCAGGCAGTGGACCTTTCAGGTCCTGCCACAGGGGTACGTGCATTCACCAACATACTGTCATAACTTGGTGGCGCGTGACCTAGCTAATTGGAGGAAACCTAATAATAACGTCAACTTATACCATTACATTGATGATCTCCTGTTAACATCCGACTCACTGGAAGCAGTAGGAGAGGCGGCAGATTCATTAACCGTCTACCTAGGTGAAAGAGGATGGGCTATCAATCCTCAGAAGGTGCAAGGTCCAGGCCTGTCCATAAAATTTCTGGGGGTAGTCTGGTCAGGAAAGACCAAAGTACTACCCAGTGCCATCATAGATAAGGTTCAGGCATTCCCAGTCCCTACAACAGCAAAGCAGCTGCAGGAATTTTTAGGTATATTGGGATACTGGCGTTCCTTTCTACCTCATTTGGCGCAGCTGCTGAGACCTTTGTATAGACTCACAAAAAAGGGCCAATCGTGGGATTGGGGGAGAACAGAACAGGGTGCTTTCCAGCAGGCAAAACAGGTGGTGAAACAAGCCCAGGCATTGGGTATATTCGATCCTACCCTCCCAGCTGAATTGGATGTTCGCGTTACTCAGGATGGCTTTGGCTGGGGCCTGTGGCAACGTCAGAGTTCTGTTTGGACCCCCATTGGATTTTGGTCTCAGGTCTGGCATGGAGCAGAAGAAAGATATGGTATGATTGAAAAACAGCTATTGGCTGCCTATACTGCATTGCAAGCGGTAGAGCCAATAACCCAGATGGCTGAAGTCATAGTGAAGACCACTCTTCCAATTCAGGGGTGGGTAAGAGATCTGACCCACCTTCCTAAGACAGGGCTGGCCCAAGCACAGACAGTGGCACGATGGGTCGCCTATCTCAGCCAGAGGAGTAGTCTGTCTTCCTCACCATTGAAAGAAGAACTCCAAAAGATTCTAGGCCCAGTGACGTATCACAGTGATGCACCAAAACAAACCTTGGTTGCTCCGCCAGAGAAGAGTCCCGTCCAGGAAGGAAAATATCCCATTCCTGAAGATGCCTGGTACACGGATGGGTCCAGCAAGGGCAACCCAAGTAAGTGGAGAGCAGTAGCATACCATCCTGCCACAGACCCAATATGGTTTGACGAGGGGGATGGTCAAAGCAGCCAGTGGGCAGAGCTGCGGGCCGTGTGGATGGTTATAACCAAAGAACCTGGTGACGGTATCCTGAATATCTGCACAGATAGTTGGGCTATGTACCGGGGGCTCACTCTTTGGATCGCACAGTGGGCTACCCAGGACTGGACTATCCACTCCCGACCGATCTGGGGCAAAGATATGTGGTTAGACATATGGAATACAGTTAAACACAGAACTGTGCGTGTCTACCATGTCTCTGGTCACCGACCCCTACAGTCACCAGGAAATGATGAAGCCGACACACTGGCCCGAGTTAGATGGGTTGAGAACTCACCATCTGAGAACATCGCCTACTGGTTACATCAAAAGTTGCGGCGTGCTGGACAGAAGACCATGTGGGCAGCTGCCAAAGCATGGGGACTGCCCGTACAATTATCGGACGTAGCTCAAGCATGCCGAGACTGTGATGCCTGCTCCAGAATGAGACCGAGGTCGTTGCCTGAAACTACAGCCCATCTTGCTAGAGGACACAATCCTCTACAGCGATGGCGGGTTGATTATATTGGGCCCCTCCCTCGATCTGAGGGGGCGAGGTATGCCCTAACCTGTGTTGACACCGCGAGTGGGCTAATGCAGGCCTATCCAGTACCAAAAGCCAACCAGGCATATACTATCAAGGCGCTCACAAGATTGATGGCTGCCTATGGGACACCACAAGTCATTGAGAGCGACCAAGGGACTCATTTCACGGGTGCAATGATACAACGCTGGGCAGAAGAGAACAATATTGAGTGGCGATTCCACCTGCCATACAATCCAACGGGGGCAGGCCTTATTGAGCGTTATAATGGCATTCTCAAGGCTGCCCTGAAGACAGACTCTCAGTCTCCGCAGGGGTGGACGAAGAGACTCCACGAAACCCTTTGAGATCTGAATGAAAGACCTAGAGATGGCAGACCCAGTGCCTTGAAAATGTTGCAAACAACAAGGGCCTCCCCACTTAGGATCCAAATTACAGGTACAGATAACGAGGTAAGACCTCAGACTGGCCGTGAGAACAATCTTCTGCTCCCTGCCCCTGAGAACCTAAGACCAGGTACCAATAAAATAAGATGGCCTTGGAAGGTGCAGGTAGGACCACGATGGTTTGGCCTACTTGCACCTTGGGGGAGATTGTTGGAGGTGGGAGGTTCGGTAGTCCCTCCGGTAATTGGTACATGGCCTACTGATATTGTGGTCAACACTCCAGTCTTTATTCCTAAAGGAACCCCTATCATGTCTCTGTGGCAGATCAGGACGCCCCCTCTAGTGCCTGATCTAATCGTGCAGCCACAGACATCGGGCCGAAAAGTTTGGTACAGGCAGCCAGGGCATGCCCCTGTACAAGCTGAAGTGTTGACCCAAGATAGGAATACGGCCTGTATCTTACCCTGGAGAGCGGACCTCCCCCTCTTGGTACCTTTGAAACATCTATATTACTCCCCGTGAGTCTATGAGTCTCCGGAGGGAACCAAATGATGCTGCAGAGTTCCAAAGTTGCTATAAGATCATGCGCAACATCCGGTGATGGTCTACCTGGGACTGATGAAGAGGAGGACGGACCTGCACAACATGACCGCGTGCTTCCAGTAGACACCACCGAGCACTGGCCCAAGGAAGAACACGAGCCATACGCTGATCGTCACTCATCCCAGATTACATCGATACACATCGCAACGGGTTATTATGTAAAGCGTCGCGATATATTTGGACTCTGTATTAAGGAGGGCTCAACCTACAGTTACTTAATAGTGGTTCATGTTGTGAAGGGGTGGAGTGTATGGGAACTGTTGAATCACGGCCTGAACCACTGATTGATCACCTGAGGCAAGCCCTGAGTCAGCTGCAGGGGCACAACTGAGTGTGATTGGAAGGGGTGGAGTTTGACTCCACCTCTCCCAAGACCCCATTTAAGGGCTGACCACCAGGGGGGAAGGATCTCTTGTTGGAGATCCCTCCCTGGTGGAGTTATCGGCGAGCCTCAACCATCATCAAGGTGAGCCAATCTCTTTTGCTATTTATTTGTATACCATCTACTTAAAGCCTACCAAAAATATACCATCCTTTCGCACTACTTCCTTGAAGTGCTATCTTTAGGGTTATTTCCCTACACCTACCCAGACCTGCCCTGTTTTCCCGTGCCCTGTCTTGACTTACTTACCTTGCCCTGCCAAGCCCCACCTTACCCTGCCTTGCCCTGCCCTGCCGTCCCTTGCCCTGCCCTGCTTTGCAAACCTTGCCCTGCCCTGCTTTGCATACCTTGTCCTGCCCTGCTTTTCTATGCCTTACCTTGCCCTGCCCTGCCCTGTTCTGCCCTGCCTTGCCCTGCACTATTTTTGCCTTGCCCTGCTTGGCCCTGCCTGACACTGCCACGCACTGCACTACCCTGCCCCACCCTGTCCTGCCTTGCCCTGCCTTCCCTGCTCTGCCCTGCCCTGCACCTCCCCGCATTGCCCTTCCTTATATTGCCCTGCCCTACCTTCCCTAGCCCTGCTCTGCCCCGCCCTGCTTTGCCCTGCCTTGCCTTGCCCTGCCCTGCTTTACCTTGCCCTGCCCTGCCTTATTTTGCCCTGCCCTGCGCTGCACTGTTCTGTCCTGCCTTGCACTACCGTCCCTTGCCCTGCCCTTGCCCTGCCTTGTCCTGCCCTGCTCGGCCCTGCCTTGCCTTGCCCTGCCCTGCTCTGCCTTGCCCTGCCCTGCTTTGCATGCCTTACCATGCTTTACTTTACCCTGCCTTCCCTTACTCTGCCCTGCTCGGCCCTGCCTTGCCCTACCCTGCTTTGCAGGCCTCACCATGCTTTACTTTGCCTTGCCTTCCCTTGTCCTTCCCTGCCCTGCCTTGCCCTGCACTATCTTTGCCTTGCCCTGCACTATCTTTGCCTTGCCCTGCCTGGCCCTGCCCCGCCCTGTATTACCCTGCCCCACCCTGTCCTGCCTTGCCCTGCCTACCGTGCTCCACCCTGCCCTGCACTGCACTGCATTGCCTTGCCTTGCCCTGCCAAGCCCTGCCCAGCCCAGCCTTGCCCTGACTTTCCTTGCCTTGCCCTGCCAGGCTGTGCCCTGCCCTGCTTTGCCCTGCCTTCCCCTACCCTGCCGTGTATTCCTTGCCTTGCCCTGCCCTGATCTGCCCTGCTCTGCCTTGCTTTGCTCTGCCTTTCCCTTGACCTGCCCTGCTTTGCCTTCCCCTGACCTACCCAATTTTCCCCTGCCCGGCCTTCCTTACCTTGCCTGCCCTACCCTGACCTGCCTTGCTCTGACCCGCCCTGCCTTGTCTTCCTTGCCTTGCTCTGCCTTACCCTGCCCTCCTATCCTTTCCATGCCCTGCCTTGTTCTGTCTTACCTCGCCCTGCCAAGCCCCGCCTTATCCTGCCCTGCCCTGCCTTGCCTTCCTTTCCCTGCCATGCCATGCCATGCTCTTCCCTGCTTAGCATGCCTTGACCTGCCCTGCTTTGCCATGACTTTCCTTGCACTGCCCTTCCTTGCCTTCCCTTACCCTGCCCTGCCCTGCCGTCCTTTGCCCTGCCTTGCCCGGCCCTGCTTTACATGCCTTCCCTTGCCCTGCCCTGCCCTGCCTTGCCCTGCACTATCTTTGCCTTGCCCTGCCTGGCCCTGCTCTTGCTCTGCACTATCATTGCATTGTTTTGCTTGGCCCTACCTGGCCCTGCCCCGCCCTGCACTACCCTGCCCCACCCTGTCCTGACCTGCCCTGCCTTACCTTGCCCTGCCCTGCTCTGCGCTGTTCTGCCCTGCCTTGCACTACCGTCCCTTGCCCTGGCCTGCCTTGCCTTCCCTTGCCCTGGCCTGCCTTGCCTTCCCTTGCCCTGGCCTGCCTTGCCTTCCCTTGCCCTGGCCTGCCTTGCCTTCCCTTGCCCTGGCCTGCCTTGCCTTCCCTTGCCCTGGCCTGCCTTGCCTTCCCTTGCCCTGGCCTGCCTTGCCTTCCCTTGCCCTGGCCTGCCTTGCTTTCCCTTGCCCTGGCCTGCCTTGCTTTCCCTTGCCCTGGCCTGCCTTGCCTTCCCTTGCCCTGGCCTGATCTTCCGTCCTTTTCTCTGCCCTGCCCTCCCTTGACCTGCCCTGCCCTGCTTTGCATGCCTTACCTTGCCCTGCCCTGCCTTGCCCTGCACTACCTTTGCCTTACCTTTCTTGGCCCTGCCTGGCTCTGGCTGCCGCCCTGTCCGGCCTTGCCCTGCCTTCCCTGCTCCGCCCTGCCCTGCACTGCATTGCTTTGCCTTGCCCTGCCAAGCTTTGCCCAGCCCAGCCTTGCCCTGACTTTCCTAGATTACCGTGGTCTGAATGAAGTCACACCCCCACTGAGCGCTGCTGTGCCAGATATGTTGGAGCTGCAATATGAACTGGAATCAAAAGCAGCCAAGTGGTACGCTACTGTTGACATTGCTAATGCATTCTTCTCTATTCCTTTGGCCACAGAGTGCAGACCACAGTTTGCTTTCACGTGGAGGGGCATTCAGTACACTTGGAACCGTTTGCCCCAGGGGTGGAAACACAGCCCAACCAGTTGCCATGGGTTGATTCAGACCACACTGGAACAGGGTGGGGCACCTGAGCACCTCCAGTACACTGATGACATTGTTGTGTGGGGTGATACAGCAGAAGAAGTTTTTAAAAAAGGAGAGCGAATAATCCAAATTCTTCTGGGTGCTGGTTTTGCTATCAAACGAAACAAAGTGAAGGGACCTGCCCAAGAAATTCAGTTTCGAGGAGTAAAATGGCAAGATGCGCGTTATCACGTCCCAGGAGATGTGGTTGACAAAATCACCAGCATGTCACCACCCACTAGCAAAAATTAGACACAGTCTTTTCTTGGTGTAGTAGGCTTTTGGAGGACGCATGTCCCAAATTACAGCCTCATAGTAAGCCCCCTCTATCAGGTGACCCGAAAGAAGAATAATTCTGCGATGGCAGAAGTATAAATATGGGGAGGCGTGGCAGGTTGATTATATCACCTTGCCACAATCTCGCAGTGGTAAGTGTTATGTGCTCACCATGGTGGAGGCGACCACTGGGTGGCTTGAAACATATGCAGTACCCCATGCTACCGCCCGAAACACCGTCTTAGGTTTAGAGAAGCAAATCCTATGGTGACATGGAACCCCAGAAAGAATTGAGTCCGATAATGGGACTCATTTCAAAAATTCACTTGTGGATACTTGGGCCAAGGAACATGGCATTGAATGGGTCTATCATATTCCCTACCATGCACCAGCTGCTGGTAAGATCGAGCGCTACAACGGGTTGTTAAAAAGGACACTGAAAGCACTGGGTGGCGGGACATTTAAGCATTGGGAGAAAAATGTGTCAGAAGCCACGTGGTTGGTCAACACTAGGGGATCAGTCAACCGAGATGGTCCTACACAATCCAGCTCCCTACAGACCATAGAGGGAGATAACGCCCCTGTAGTACATGTAAAGAACATGTTGGGAAAAGCAGTGTGGGTCCTTCCAGCCTCTGGAAAGGGCAAACCCCTCCATGGAACAGTTTTTGCACAGGGACCTGGGTGCACCTGGTGGGTAATGGATAAAAATGGGGATGTCCAGTGTGTACCACAAGGGAATTTGATGCTGGGGGAGTGCAGTCTGTGATTCCGTGTATACATATATGTATAGATATGTTTGTATGTAATCTGTGTTATTACTGTTTTTGGTTCTATATAGATATGTGTTAAGCATGATGTGATGATGTGGAATAAGGGGTGGAATGTTGTGGTTTTGTGGTTTTGATGCCGATATTCCACATCAGAACATCATGCAGGCCGTTACAGAGTTAATGCTGTGGGGAGCAGCGGAGGGGCGGAGCTCCGCACCGGATGCGAGGCCCGCGCTTTTTTGTGGCGCACGCGCTGGGCGGCCGTGAGGAGTTCAGCACGTGTAAAGTAAGCTCCCAGTTCTTTCTGGTTTGGAAATTCTGTCTCTCTCTCTCAATTGTTCAATTTTATTAGATTTAGTAAAGTTACCGTTCCTTCTCAGATCGTGCCGTTGTGTTTTGTTTTTCTACATACCCTCTATTCTCTCTGTTTCCCCCTCCCCCCCCGGAGCACGCGGCTCTGCTGAGGCGGCTGCAGGCCACGGGGCAGTTTTTTTTCGTTCCCTTCTTTTTTTTCCCTTCTCGGTTCCCCCTTGGGTTACTGTCACGGATACCACCGTGACACCTTGCCTGCCCCACCCTGACCTGCCTTGCTCTAACCCGCCCTGCCTTGTCTTCCTTGTATTGCCCTGCCTTACCTTGCCCTGCCCTGCCCTGCCCTGCCTGGCCCTGCCCCACCCTGTACTACCCTGACTCACCCTGTCCTGCCTTCCCCTGCCTTCCCTGCTCCGCCCTGCCCTGCACTGCACTGCATTGCCTTGCCTTGCCCTGCCAAGACCTGCCCAGCCCAGCCTTGCCCTGAATTTCCTTGCCTTGCCCTGCTCGGCTGTGCCCTGCACTGCTTTGCCCTGCCTTCCCCTACCCTGCCGTGTATTCTTTGCCTTGCCTTGCCCTGATCTGCCCTGCCCCGTCCTGGCCTGCCTTGCTTTGCTCTGCCTTCCCCTTGACCTTCCCTGCCTTGCCTTTTCCTGCCCTGCCCTATTTTCCCCTACCCTGCCTTGTGTTCCTTGCCTTGCCCTGCTTCACCCTGCTTTGCCTTCCCCTAACCTGCCCTGACCTGCCTTTCCCTGCCCTACCATGCTCTGACCCGCCTTCCCTGCCTTTCCTTGCCTTACCTTGCCTTGCCCTGCCCTGCCCTATCGTGACTTCCCATGCCCAGCCTTGTCTTCCTTACCTTTCCTGCCCCACCCTGACCTGCCTTGCTCTGACCCTCCCTGCCTTGTCTTCCTTGTCTTGCCCTGTCTTGCCCTGCCTTGTTCTGCCTTACCCTGCCCTGCCTAGCCCCGCCTTACCCTGCCTGCCCTACCTTGCCTTCCCTAGCCTTGCCCTGCCCTGCTCTGCCTTGCCCTGCTCTGCATGCTTTGCCCTGCCCTGCTTTGCCATGCCTTACCTTGCCCTGCCCTTCCTGCACTGCCCTGCCCTTCCCTGCCTTCCCTTTCCCTGCTCTGCCCTGCCCTGTTCTGCCCTGCCTTGCCCTGCACTATCTTTGCCTTGCCCTGCTTGGCCCTGCCTGACCCTGCCCCGCCCTGCACTACCCTGCCCCACCCTGTCCTGCCTTGCCCTGCCTTCCCTGCTCCGACCTGCCCTGCATTGCCCTGCCCTGCCCTGCCTTCTTTAGCCCTTCCCTGCTCCGCCCTGCTCTGCCTTCCCTTGCCCAGTTCTGCCCTGCCCTGCCTTGCCCTTCCCTGCTTTGCCGTGCCTTGCCTTGCCCTGCCTATCCTTGCCTTGCCCTGCCCTATTTTCCCCGCCCTGCCTTGTCTTCGTTGCCTTGACCTGCTTCACCCTGCTCTGCCTTCCCCTGCCCTTCTTACCCCTGACCTGCCCTGCCTTTCCCTGACCTGCCTTGGCGTGACCTATACTCCCTTGCACTGCCTTACCTTGCTTTGCCCCACACTGCCCTGACGCACCCTGCCCTGCCTAACCTTGCCTTGCCCTGCCTTGTTCTGCCTTGCCCTGTTTTGCCTTGCCCTGATGCACCCTGCCCTGCCTTCCCTTGCCCTGCCCTGCCCTGCTTTGCCATGCTTTGCTTTGCCCTGCCATGCCCTCTCCTGCCTTCTTCTGCCCTTCCTTGTCTTCATTGCCTTGCTCTACCCTGACCTGCCCTGTTTTCCCCTGCCCTGCCTTGTCTTCCTTTCCTTCCCCTGCCCTGCCGTTCCCTACCTTACCCTGCCTTACCTTGCATTGCCCTACCCCGACTTGCTTTGCCATGCCCTGCCTTGCCCTGCCTTGCCCTGCCCTTCTTTGCCTTCCTCTGCTCGGCCCTGCCTTGTTCTGTCTTGCCCTGCCTTACCTTCCCTTATTCAGCCTTGCTCTGCCTTGCCCTGTTCTGCCCAGCCAATCCTTGCCTTGCCTGACCTTGAATTGCCCTACCCCGCCCTGCCCTGCCTTCACCTGTTCTGCCCTGCCCCGTCCAGACTTGCCCTGCCCTGTCTTGCCTTGCCGTGCCTTTCCCTGCCATGCCCGACTTTGCCCTGCCCTGCCTTGCCTTACCTTGTCCAGCCTTGCTCTGCCTTGCCCTGCTTTGCCATGCCTTGCCATTCCTTGCCTTGTCTGACCTTGAATTGCCCTACCTTGCCCTGCCCTGCCTTCACCTGTTCTGCCCTGCCCCGCTCAGCCCTGCCTTGCCTTGCCCTACCCTTATATGCCCAGACCCAACCTGCCCTTCCTTGCCCTGCATTGCCCTGCCCCACCCTGCCTTGCTTTGCCCTGCCAAGCTCTGCTTTACCGTGCCCTGCCTTGCTTTGCACTGCCCTACTTTGCCCTGCCTTCCCTGCCCTGCCTTTCGCTGACCCGTAGTGCCTTGCACTGCCTTACCTTGCTTTGCCCTGCCTTACATTGCCCTGCCTATCCTTGCCTTGCCTTGCCTTGCCCTGCCCTGCCCTGGTTTCCCTTGCCCTGCCCTGCCCTGCCCTGCCCTGGCTTCCCTTGCCCAGCCCTGCCCTACCCTGCCCTGGCTTCCATTGCATTGCCCTGCCCTGCCCTGCCCTGCCCTGCCCTGCCCTGGATTACCTTGTACTGCCCTAGCCTGCCCTTCAGTGCCCTGGCTTCCCTTGCCCTGTCCTGCCCTGCCCTGCCCTACCCTGAATTCCCTTGACTTTCCCTGCCCTGGCTTCCCTTGCCCTGCTCTACCCTGCCCTGCCCTGCCCTAGCTTCCTTTGCCCTGCCCTGCCCTGCCCTGCCCTGCTCTGCCCTGCCCTGCCCTGGCTTCCCTTGCCCTGCCCTGCCCTGCCCTAGCTTCCCTTGCCCTGCCCTGCCCTGCCCTGCCCAGCCATGGTTTCCCTTGCCCTGCCCTGCCCTGCCCTGCCCTGCCCTGCGCTGCCCTGGCTTCCCTTGCCAAGCCCTGCCCTGCCCTGCCCTGGCTTCCCTTGCCTTGCCCTGCACTGCCCTGCCCTGCCCTGGCTTCCCTTGCCCTGCCCTGCCCTGCCATGCTTTGCCCTGTGCTGCCCTGGCTTCACTTGCCCTGCCCTGCCCTGCCCTGGCTTCCCTTGCACTGCCCTGCCCTGCCCTGCCCTGGCTTTCCTTACCCTGCCTTACCCTGACCTGCCCTGCCCTGCCCTGGCTTCCCTTGCCGTGCCCTGCCCTGCCCTGCCCTGCTCTGGCTTCCCTTGCCCAGCCCTGCCCTGCCCTGCCCTGGCTTCCCTTCCCTTCCCTGCCCTGCCCTGCCCTGCCTTGGCTTCCCTTGCCCTGCCCTGCCCTGCCCTGCCCTGGCTTCCCTTGCCCTGCTTTGCCCTGCCCTGCCCTGCCCTGGCTTCCCTTGCACTGCCCTGCCCTGCCCTGCCCTGCCCTGGCTTCCCTTGATCTGCCCTACACTGCTTTGCCCTGCCCTGGCTTCCCTTGCCCTGCCCTACGCTGCCCTGTCCTGGTTTCCCTTGCTCTGCCCTGCACTGCCCATCCCTGGCTTCCCTTCTCCTTCGTTGCCCTGCCCTGCCCTGGCTTCCCTTGCCCTGCCCTGACCTGCCCTGCCCTGGATTACCTTGCCCTGCCCTGCCCTGCCCTGCCCTGCCCTGCCTTGCCCTGGCTTCCCTTGCCTTGCCCTGCCCTGGCTTCCCTTGCCTTGCCCTGCCCTGCCCTGCCCTGGCTTTGCTTGCCCTGCCCTGCCCTGCCCTTCAATGCCCTGGCTTCCCTTGCCTTGCCCTGCCCTGGCTTCCCTTGCCCTGACCTACCCTGCCCTGCCCTACCCTAATTTCCCTTGCCCTGCCCTGCCCTGCCCTGCCCTGGCTTCCCTTGCACTGCCCTGCCCTGCCCTGCCCTGCCCTGCCCTGGCTTCCCTTGATCTGCCCTACACAGCTTTGCCCTGTCCTGGCTTCCCTTGCTCTGCCCTGCCCTGCCCATCCCTGTCTTCCCTTGCCCTTCCCTGCCCTGCCCTGCCCTGCCCTGGCTTCCCTTGCCCTGCCCTGCCCTGCCCTGACCTGGATTACCTTGCCCTGCCCTGCCCTGCCCTGCCGTGCCCAGCCTTGCCCTGGCTTTCCTTGCCCTGCCCTGCCCTGCCCTGCCCGCCCCTGGCTTTCCTTGCCCTGCCCTGCCCTGCCCTGCCCTGGCTTCCCCTGCCTTGCCCTGCCCTGGCTTCCCTTGCCCTGCTGTACCCTGCCCTTCCCTGCCCTAGCTTCCCTTGCCCTGCCCTGCCCTGGCTTCCCTTGCCCTGCCCTGACCTGCCCTGCCCTGGATTACCTTGCCCTGCCCTGCCCTGCCCTGCCCTGCCTTGCCCTGGCTTTCCTTGCCCTGCCCTGCCCTGCCCTGGCTTTCCTTGCCCTGCCCTGCCCTGCCCTGCCCTGGCTTCCCTTGCCTTGCCCTGCCCTGGCTTCCCTTGCCCTGACCTACCCTGCCCTGCCCTGCCCTAACTTCCCTTGCCCTGCCCTGCCCTGCCCTGCCCTGGCTTCCCTTGCACTGCCCTGCCCTGCCCTGCCCTGCCCTGCCCTGGCTTCCCTTGATCTGCCCTACACAGCTTTGCCCTGCCCTGGCTTCCCTTGCCCTGCCCTGCCCTGCCCTAGCTTCCCTTGCCCTGCCCTGCCCTGCCCTGGCTTCCCTTGCTCTGCCCTGCCCTGCCCATCCCTGTCTTCCCTTGCCCTTCCCTGCCCTGCCCTGCCCTGGCTTCCCTTGCCCTGCCCTGCCCTGCCCTGACCTGGATTACCTTGCCCTGCCCTGCCCTGCCCTTCCGTGCCCAGCCTTGCCCTGGCTTTCCTTGCCCTGCCCTGCCCTGCCCTGCCCGTTGGCTTTCCTTGCCCTGCCCTGCCCTGCCCTGCCCTGGCTTCCCCTGCCTTGCCCTGCCCTGGCTTCCCTTGCCCTGCTGTACCCTGCCCTTCCCTGCCCTAGCTTCCCTTGCCCTGCCCTGCCCTCCCCTGCCCTGCCCTGTCTCCCCTTGCCCTGCCCTGCCCTGCCCTGCCCTGCCCTGCCCTGCCCTGGCTTCCCTTGCCATGCCCTGCCATGCCCTGCCCTACCCTGCCCTGCATTCCCTTGCCCTGCCCAGCCCTGCCCTGCCCTTCCCTGGCTTCACTTGCCCTGCCCTGCCCTGCCCTGGCTTCCCTTGCACTGCCCTGCCCTGCCCTGCCCTGGCTTTCCTTGCCCTGCCTTACCCTGCACTGCCCTGCCCTGCCCTGGCTTCCCTTGCCGTGCCCTGCCCTGCCCTGCCCTGGTTTCCCTTGCCCTGCCCTGCCCTGCCCTGCCCTGCCCTGGCTTCCCTTGTCCAGCCCTGCCCTACCCTGCCCTGGCTTCCCTTGCATTGCCCTGCCCTGCCCTGCCCTGCCCTGTGCTGCCCTGATTTCACTTGCCCTGCCCTGCCCTGCCCTGCCCTGGCTTCCCTTGCCCTGCCATGCCCTGCCCTGCCCTGTCTTCCCTTGCCCTGCTTTTCCCGGCCCTGCGCTGCCCTGGCTTCCCTTGCCCAGCCCTGCCCTGCCCTGCCCTGCCCTACCCTGGATTACCTTGCCCTGCCCTGCCCTGCCCTGCCCTGCCCTGCCCTGGCTTCCCTTGCCCTGCCCCGCCCTGCCCTGGCTTCCATTGCCCTGCCCTCTCCTCCCCTGACCTGCCCTGCCCTGCCCTGGCTTCCCTTGCCCTGCCCTGCCCTGCCCTGCCCTGCCCTGCCCTACCCTGCCCTGCCTTCCCTTGCCCTGCCCTTCCCTGCCCTGCCCTGGCTTCTTTTGCTTTGCCCTGCCCTGCCCTGGCTTCCCTTGCTCTGCCCTGCCCTGCCCTGCCCTGCCCTGCGCTGCCCTGGCTTCCCTTGCTTTGCCCTGCCCTTCCCTGCCCTGCCTTGACCTGGCTTCCCTTGCCCTGCCCTGCCCTGCCCTGCCTTGGCTTCCCTTGCCCTGCCCTGCCCTGCCCTGCCCTGCCTTGCTTTGCCCTGCCATGCCCTGCCCTGCCCTGGCTTCCCTTGCCCAGCCCTGACCTGCCCTGTGCTACC
Source organism: Callipepla californica brunnescens (assembly GCA_023055505.1). Lineage (NCBI taxonomy): Eukaryota > Metazoa > Chordata > Aves > Galliformes > Odontophoridae > Callipepla > Callipepla californica. The sequence continues at coordinate 4,035,974 of JALIRH010000048.1, read as the reverse complement.
CTAGCTTCACATGCCCTGCCCTGCCCTGCCCTGCCCTGCCCTGCCCTGCCCTCCCCTGCCCTGCCCTGCCCTGCCCCGCCCTGCCCTGTCTTCCCTTGCCCTACCCTGCCCTGCCCTGCCCTGCCCTGTCTTCCCTTGCCCTGCCCTGCCCTGCCCTGCCCTGCCCTGGCTTCCCTTGCCCTGCCCTGCCTAGCCCTGCCCTACCCTGCCCTGGTTTCCCTTGCCCTGCCTTGCCCTGCCCTGCCCTGCACTGCCCTGCCCTGGCTTCCCTTGCCCTGCCCTGCACTGTCCTGCCCTGCCCTGCCCTGGTTTCCCTTGCCCTGCCCTGCCCTGCCATGCTTTTATCTGCCCTGTCCTGGATTCCCTTGCCCTCATTCGCCCTGCCCTGCCCTGCCCTGCCTTCCCTTGCCCTGCCCTGCACTGCCCTGCCCAGCACTGGCTTCCCTTGCCCTGCCCTGCCCTGCCCTGCCCTGCCCTGGCTTCCCTTGCCCTGCCCTGCCCTGCCCTACCCTGTCTTCCCTTGCTCTGCCCTGCCCTGCCATGCCCTGCCCAGCCCTGGTTTCCCTTGCTCTGCCCTGCCCTGCCCTGTGCTGCCCTGGCTTCACTTGAGCTGCCCTGCCCTGGCCTTCCCTGCCCTGGCTTCTTTTGCCCTGTCCTGCCCTGCCCTGCCCTACCCTGAATTCCCTTGCCTTGCCCTGCCCTGGCTTCCCTTGCCCTGCCCTGCCCTGCCCTGCCCTGGCTTCCCTTGCCCTGCCCTGCCCTGCCCTGCCCTGCCCTAGCTTCCCTTGCCCTGCCCTGCCCTGCCCTGCCCAGCCCTGGTTTCCCTTGCCCTGCCCTGCCCTGCGCTGCCCTGGTTTCCCTTGCCCTGCCCTGCCCTGCACTGCCCTGCCCTGCCCTGGCTTCTTTTGCCCTGCCCTGCCCTGCCCTGCCCTGGCTTCCCTTGCCCTGCCCTGCCCTGCCCTGCCCTGGCTTCCTTTGCCCTGCCCTGCCCTGCCCTGTGCTGCACTGGCTTCACTTGAGCTGCCCTGCCCTGCCATGATGTGCCCTGTGCTCCCCTGCCTTCACTTGCCTTGCCCTGCCATGCCTTTCACTGGCTTCCCTTGCTTTGCCCTGCCCTGCCCTGCCCTATCTTCCCTTGACCTACTCTACCCTGCCCTGCCCTGCCCTAGCTTCCCTTGCCCTGCCCTGCCCTGCCCTGCCCTGGCTTCCATTGCCTTGCCCTGCCCTGGCTTCCCTTGCCCTGCTCTACCCTGCCCTGTCCTGTCCTGGCTTCCCTTGCCCTGCCCTGACCTGCCCTGCCCTGGCTTCCCTTGCCCAGTCCTGACCTGCCCTGACCTGGCTTCCCTTGCCCTGCCCTGCCCTACCCTGACCTGGCTTCCCTTGCCCTGCCCTGCCCTGCCCTGACCTGCCTTGCCCTGGCTTCCCTTGCACTGCCCTGCCCTGCCCTGCCCTGCCTTGTCTTCCCTTGCTCTGCCCTGCCCTGCCCATCCCTGGCTTCCCTTGCCCTTCCCTGCCCTGCCTTGGCTTCCCTTGCTCTGCCCTGCCCTGCCCATCCCTGGCTTCCCTTGCCCTTCCCTGCCCTGCCCTGCCCAGCCCTGGCTTCCCTTGCCCTGCCCTGCCCTGCCTTGCCCTGGATTACATTGCCCTGCACTGCCCTGCCCTGCCCTGCCCTGCCCTGCCCTGGCTTCCATTGCCCTGCCCTGCCCTGCCATGCCCTGGATTCCCTTGCCCTACACTGCCCTGCCCTGCCATGCCCTGCCCTACCCTGCCCTGCCTTCCCTTACCCTTCCCTGCCCTGCCCTCCCCTATCCTGGAATCTTTTCCTTTGCCCTGCCCTGCCCTGCCCTGGCTTCCCTTGCTCTGCCCTGCCCTGTCCTGCCCTACCCTGCGCTGCCCTGGCTTCCCTTGCCCTGCCCTGCCCTGCCCTTCAATGCCCTGGCTTCCCTTGCCCTGTCCTGCCCTGCCCTGCCCTACCCTGAATTCCCTTGCGTTGCCCTGCCCTGGCTTCACTTGCCCTGCCCTACCCTGCCGTGGCTTCTTTTGCTTTGCCCTGCCCTGCCCTGCCCTAGCTTCAATTGCCCTACCCTGCCCTGCCCTGCCCAGCCCTGCCCTGCCCTGGCTTCCCTTGCCCTGCCCTGCCCTACACTGCACTGCCCTGCCCTGCAATGCCCTGGCTTCCCTTGCCCTGCCCTGCCCTGGCTTCCCTTGCCCTGCCCTGCCCTGCCCTGCCTTGCCATGCCCTGAACTGCCCTGGCTTCCCTAGCCCTGCCCTGCCCTGCCCTGGCTTCTTTTGCTTTGCCCTGCCCTGCCCTGCCCTGGCTTCCCTTGCCGTGCCCTGCCATGCCCTGCCCTGCCCTGCCTTGCCCAGGCTTCCCTTGCCCTGCCCTGCCCTGCCCTGGCTTCTTTCGCATTGCCCTGCCCTGCCCTGGCTTCCCTTGCTCTGCCCTGCCCAGCCCTGCCCTGCCCTGCCTCCCTTGGCTTCCCTTGCCCTGCTATGCCCTGCCCTACCCTGCCCTGACTTCCCTTCCTTTGCCCTGCCCTGCCCTGCCCTGGATTACCTTGCCCTGCCCTGCCCTGCCCTTCCCTGCCCTGGCTTCCCTTGCCCTGTCCTACCCTGCCCTGCCCTACCCTGAATTCCCTTGCCTTGCCCTGCCCTGGCTTCCCTTGCCCTGCTCTACCCTGCCCTGCCCTGCCCTAGCTTCCCTTGCCCTGCCCTGCCCTGCCCTGCCTTGCCCTGGCTTCCCTTGCCCTGCCCTGCCCTGCCCTGGCTTCCCTTGATCTGCCCTACACTGCTTTACCCTGCCCTGGTTTCCCTTGCCCTGCCCTGCCCTGCCCTGCCCTGCCCTGCCCTGCCCTGCCCTGGCTTCTTTTGCCCTGCCCTGCCCTGCCCTGCCCTGGCTTCCCTTGCCCTGCCCTGCCCTGCCCTGGCTTCCTTTGCCCTGCCCTGCCCTGCCCTGTGCTGCACTGGCTTCACTTGCCCTGCCCTGCCCTGCCATGACGTGCCCTGTGCTCCCCTGCCTTCACTTGCCTTGCCCTGCCATGCCTTTCACTGGCTTCCCTTGCTCTGCCCTGCCCTGCCCTGCCCTGTCTTCCCTTGACCTACTCTACCCTGCCCTGCCCTGCCCTAGCTTCCCTTGCTCTGCCCTGCCCTGCCCTGCCCTGGCTTCCATTGCCTTGCCCTGCCCTGGCTTCCCTTGCCCTGCTCTACCCTGCCCTGTCCTGTCCTGGCTTCCCTTGCCCTGCCCTGACCTGCCCTGCCCTGGCTTCCCTTGCCCAGTCCTGACCTGCCCTGACCTGGCTTCCCTTGCCCTGCCCTGCCCTGACCTGGCTTCCTTTGCCCTGCCCTGCCCTGCCCTGTGCTGCACTGGCTTCACTTGAGCTGCCCTGCCCTGCCATGACGTGCCCTGTGCTCCCCTGCCTTCACTTGCCTTGCCCTGCCATGCCTTTCACTGGCTTCCCTTGCTCTGCCCTGCCCTGCCCTGCCCTGTCTTCCCTTGACCTACTCTACCCTGCCCTGCCCTGCCCTAGCTTCCCTTGCTCTGCCCTGCCCTGCCCTGCCCTGGCTTCCATTGCCTTGCCCTGCCATGGCTTCCCTTGCCCTGCTCTACCCTGCCCTGTCCTGTCCTGGCTTCCCTTGCCCTGCCCTGACCTGCCCTGCCCTGGCTTCCCTTGCCCAGTCCTGACCTGCCCTGACCTGGCTTCCCTTGCCCTGCCCTGCCCTACCCTGACCTGGCTTCCCTTGCCCTGCCCTGCCCTGCCCTGACCTGCCTTGCCCTGGCTTCCCTTGCACTGCCCTGCCCTGCCATGCCCTGCCCTGGCTTCCCTTGATCTGCCCTACACTGCTTTACCCTGCCCTGGCTTCCCTTGCCCTGCCCTGCCCTGCCTTGTCTTCCCTTGCTCTGCCCTGCCCTGCCCATCCCTGGCTTCCCTTGCCCTTCCCTGCCCTGCCCTGCCCTGCCCTGGCTTCCCTTGCCCTGCCCTGCCCTGCCTTGCCCTGGATTACCTTGCCCTGCCCTGCCCTGCCCTGGCTTCCATTGCCTTGCCCTGCCCTGGCTTCCCTTGCCCTGCTCTACCCTGCCCTGTCCTGTCCTGGCTTCCCTTGCCCTGCCCTGACCTGCCCTGCCCTGGCTTCCCTTGCCCAGTCCTGACCTGCCCTGACCTGGCTTCCCTTGCCCTGCCCTGCCCTACCCTGAACTGGCTTCCCTTGCCCTGCCCTGCCCTGCCCTGACCTGCCTTGCCCTGGCTTCCCTTGCACTGCCCTGCCCTGCCATGCCCTGCCCTGGCTTCCCTTGATCTGCCCTACACTGCTTTACCCTGCCCTGGCTTCCCTTGCCCTGCCCTGCCCTGCCTTGTCTTCCCTTGCTCTGCCCTGCCCTGCCCATCCCTGGCTTCCCTTGCCCTTCCCTGCCCTGCCCTGCCCTGGCTTCCCTTGCCCTGCCCTGCCCTGCCTTGCCCTGGATTACCTTGCCCTGCCCTGCCCTGCCCTGCCCTGCCCTGCCCTGCCCTGCCCTGGCTTCCATTGCCCTGCCCTGCCCTGCCATGCCCTGCCCTGCCCTGCCCTGGATTCCCTTGCCCTACCCTGCCCTGCCCTGCCATGCCCTGCCCTACCCTGCCCTGCCTTCCCTTACCCTTCCCTGCCCTGCCCTGCCCTATCCTGGAATCTTTTGCTTTGCCCTGCCCTGCCCTGCCCTGGCTTCCCTTGCTCTGCCCTGCCCTGTCCTGCCCTACCCTGCGCTGCCCTGGCTTCCCTTGCCCTGCCCTGCCCTGAACAGCCTTGGTTTCCCTTGCCCTTGTTTTGCCCTGCCTTGCCCTGCATTGCCCTGCCCAGGATTACCTTGCCCTGCCCTGCCCTGCCGTTCAATGCCCTGGCTTCCCTTGCCCTGTCCTGCCCTGCCCTGCCCTACCCTGAATTCACTTGCGTTGCCCTGCCCTGGCTTCACTTGCCCTGCCCTACCCTGCCGTGGCTTCTTTTGCTTTGCCCTGCCATGCCCTGCCCTAGCTTCAATTGCCCTACCCTGCCCTGCCCTGCCCAGCCCTGCCCTGCCCTGGCTTCCCTTGCCCTGACCTGCCCTACACTGCCCTGCCCTGCCCTGCAATGCCTTGGCTTCCCTTGCCCTGCCCTGCCCTGCCTTGCCATGCCCTGAACTGCCCTGGCTTCCCTAGCCCTGCCCTGCCCTGCCCTGCCCTGCCCTGCCCTGCCCTGGCTTCTTTTGCTTTGCCCTGCCCTGCCCTGCCCTGGCTTCCCTTGCCGTGCCCTGCCCTGCCCTGCCCTGCCTTGCCCAGGCTTCCCTTGCCCTGCCCTGCCCTGCCCTGGCTTCTTTCGCATTGCCCTGCCCTGCCCTGGCTTCCCTTGCTCTGCCCTGCCCTGCCCTGCCCTGCCCTGCCTCCCTTGGCTTCCCTTGTCCTGCTATGCCCTGCCCTACCCTGCCCTGACTTCCCTTCCTTTGCCCTGCCCTGCCCTGCCCTGGATTACCTTGCCCTGCCCTGCCCTGCCCTTCCCTGCCCTGGCTTCCCTTGCCCTGTCCTACCCTGCCCTGCCCTGGATTACCTTACCCTGCCCTGCCCTGCCCTTCCCTGCCCTGGCTTCCCTTGCCCTGTCCTACCCTGTCCTGCCCTACCCTGAATTCCCTTGCCTTGCCCTGCCCTGGCTTCCCTTGCCCTGCTCTACCCTGCCCTGCCCTGCCCTAGCTTCCCTTGCCCAGCCCTGCCCTGCCCTGCCCTGCCTTGCCCTGGCTTCCCTTGCCCTGCCCTGCCCTGCCCTGGCTTCCCTTGCCCTGCCCTGCCCTGCCCTGGCTTCCCTTGCCCTGCCCTGCCCTGCCATGCCCTGCCCTGCCCTGGTTTCCCTTGCCCTGCCCTGCCCTGCCCTGTTCTGCCCTGGCTTCACTTGAGCTGCCCTGCCCTGCCATGACGTGCCCTGTGCTCTCCTGGCTTCACTTGCCCTGCCCTGCCCTGCCTTTCCCTGGCTTCCCTTGCTCTGCCCTGCCCTGCCTTGCCCTGGCTTCCCTTGCCCTGCTCTACCCTGCCCTGCACTGCCCTGGCTTCCCTTGCCCCGCCCTGCCCTGCCCAGCCTTGGCTTCCCTTGCACTACCCTGCCCTGCCCTGCCGTGCCCTGGCTTCCTTTGCCCCGCCCTGTCCTGCCCTGCCCTGCTCTGCCCTGGATTACCTTGCCCTGCCCTGCCTTGCCCTGCCCTGCCCTGGCTTCCCTTGCCCTGCCCTGCCCTGCCCTGCCATACCCTGGCTTCCCTTGCATTGCCCTGCACTGGCTTCCCTTGCCCTGCCCTACCCTGCCCAGCCCTGCCCTGGCTTCCCTTGCCCTGCCCTGCCCTGCTCTGCCCTGGCTTCCCTTGCCCTGCCCTGCCCTGCCCTGCCACGCCCTGCCCCGAACTGCCCTGCCTTCCCTAGCCCTGCCCTGCCCTGCCCTGCCCAGGCTTCCCTTGCCCTGCCCTGCCCTGCCCTGCCCTGCCCTAGCTTCCCTTGCCCTGCCCTGCCCTGCCCTGCCCTGCCTTGCCCTGGCTTCCCTTGCCCTGCCCTGCCCTGCCCTGCCCTGGCTTCCCTTGCCCTGCCCTGCCCTGCCTTGGCTTCCATTGCCCTGCCCTGCCCTTCCATGCACTGCCCTGCCCTGGTTTCCCTTGCCCTGCCCTGCCCTGCCCTGTTCTGCCCTGGCTTCACTTGAGCTGCCCTGCCCTGCCATGACGTGCCCTGTGCTCTCCTGGCTTCACTTGCCCTGCCCTGCCCTGCCTTTCCCTGGCTTCCCTTGCTCTGCCCTGCCCTGCCTTGCCCTGGCTTCCCTTGCCCTGCCCTGCACTGCCCTGGCTTCCCTTTCCCTGATCTGCCCTCCCGTGCCCTGCCTTGCCCTGGCTTCCCTTCCCCACCCTGCCCTGCCCAGCCTTGGCTTCCCTTGCACTGCCCTCCCCTGCCCTGCCGTGCCCTGGCTTCCTTTGCCCTGCCTTCCCCTGCCCTGCCCTGCCCTGCCCTGCTCTGCCCTGGATTACCTTGCCCTACCCTGCCTTGCCCTGCCCTGCCCTGGCTTCCCTTGCCCTGCCCTGCCCTGCCCTGACCTGCCATACCCTGTCTTCCCTTGCATTGCCCTGCACTGGCTTCCCTTGCCCTGCTCTACCCTGCCCTGCCCTGCCCTAGCTTCCCTTACCCTGCCCTGCCCTACCCTGCCCAGCCCTGCCCTGGCTTCCCTTGCCCTGCCCTGCCCTGCTCTGCCCTTGCTTCCCTTGCCCTGCCCTGCCCTGCCCTACCACGCCCTGCCCCAAACTGCCCTGCCTTCCCTAGCCCTGCCCTGCCCTGCCCTGGCTTCCCTTGCCCTGCCCTGCCCTGCCCTGCGCTGCCCTGGCTTCCCTTGCCCTGCCCTGCCCTGCCCTGCCCTGGATTCCCTTACCCTGCCCTGCCCTGCCCTGCCCTGGCTTCCCTTGCCCTGCCCACCCCTGCCCTGCCTTGACCTGGCTTCCCTTGCCCTGCCCTGCCCTGCCCTGCCTTGGCTTCCCTTGCCCTGCTTTGCCCTGCCCTGCCATGCCCTGGCTTCCCTTGTCCTGCCCTGCCCTGCCCTGCCCTGGCTTCCCTTGCCGTGCCCTGCCCTGTCATGCCCTGCCCTGCCCTGGCTTCCATTGCCCTGCCCTGCCCTGCCCTGCCCTGTGCTGCCCTGGCTTCACTTGCCCTGCCCTGCCCTGCCCTGCCCTGCCCTGCCCTGCCGTGGCTTCACTTGCCCTGTCCTGCCCTGCCCTGGCTTCCCTTGATCTGCCCTACACTGCCCTGACCTGCCTTGCCCTGCCCTGCGCTACCTTGTCTTCCCTTGCCTAGCCCTGCCCTGCCCTGCCCTGGCTTCCCTTGCCCTGCCCTGCCCTGCCCTGCCCTCCCCTGCCCTTCCTTGCCCTGGCTTCCCTTGCCCTGACCTGCCCTGCCCTGCCCTGGCTTCCGTTGCCCTGCCCTGCCCTGCCCTGGTTTCCCTTGCCTTGCCCTGCCGTGGCTTCCCTTGCCCTGCTCTACCCTGCCCTACCCTGCCCTTGCTTCCCTTGCCCTGCCCTGCCCTGCCCTGCCCTGTCTTCCCTTGCCCTGCCCTGCCCTACACTGCCCTGCCCTGCCCTGCCCTGGCTTCCCTTGCCCTGCCCTGCCCTTCCCTACCCTGCCCTGCATTCCCTTGCCCTGCCCAGACCTGCCCTGCCCTGCCCTGGCTTCCCTTGCTTTGCCCTGCTCTGCCCTGTCCTGGCTTCCCTTTCCCTGCCCTGCTCTGCCCTGTCCTGGCTTCCCTTTCCCTGCCCTGCCCTGCCCTGCCCTACCCTGCCCTGCATTCCCTTGCCCTGCCCAGACCTGCCCTGCCCTGCTCTAGCTTCCCTTGCCCTGCCCTGCCCTGCCCTGCCCTGCCCTGCCCTGCCCTGCCCTGGCTTCCCTTGCCCTGCCCTGCCCTGGCTTCCCTTGCTCTGCCCTGCCCTGCCCTGCCCTGCCCTGCCCCGCCCTGCCCTGTCTTCCCTTGCCCTGCTCTACCCTGCCCTGCACTGCCCTGGCTTCCCTTGCCCCGCCCTGCCCTGCCCAGCCTTGGCTTCCCTTGCACTACCCTGCCCTGCCCTGCCGTGCCCTGGCTTCCTTTGCCCCGCCCTGTCCTGCCCTGCCCTGCTCTGCCCTGGATTCCCTTACCCTGCCCTGCCCTGCCCTGCCCTGGCTTCCCTTGCCCTGCCCACCCCTGCCCTGCCTTGACCTGGCTTCCCTTGCCCTGCCCTGCCCTGCCCTGCCTTGGCTTCCCTTGCCCTGCTTTGCCCTGCCCTGCCATGCCCTGGCTTCCCTTGTCCTGCCCTGCCCTGCCCTGCCCTGGCTTCCCTTGCCGTGCCCTGCCCTGTCATGCCCTGCCCTGCCCTGGCTTCCATTGCCCTGCCCTGCCCTGCCCTGCCCTGTGCTGCCCTGGCTTCACTTGCCCTGCCCTGCCCTGCCCTGCCCTGCCCTGCCCTGCCCTGCCGTGGCTTCACTTGCCCTGTCTTGCCCTGCCCTGGCTTCCCTTGCACTGCCCTGCCCTGCCCTGCCCTGCTCTGGCTTCCCTTGCCCTGCCCTGCCCTGGCTTCCCTTGATCTGCCCTACACTGCCCTGACCTGCCTTGCCCTGCCCTGCGCTACCTTGTCTTCCCTTGCCTAGCCCTGCCCTGCCCTGCCCTGGCTTCCCTTGCCCTGCCCTGCCCTGCCCTGCCCTCCCCTGCCCTTCCTTGCCCTGGCTTCCCTTGCCCTGACCTGCCCTGCCCTGCCCTGGCTTCCGTTGCCCTGACCTGCCCTGCCCTGGTTTCCCTTGCCTTGCCCTGCCGTGGCTTCCCTTGCCCTGCTCTACCCTGCCCTACCCTGCCCTTGCTTCCCTTGCCCTGCCCTGCCCTGCCCTGCCCTGTCTTCCCTTGCCCTGCCCTGCCCTACACTGCCCTGCCCTGCCCTGCCCTGGCTTCCCTTGCCCTGCCCTGCCCTTCCCTACCCTGCCCTGCATTCCCTTGCCCTGCCCAGACCTGCCCTGCCCTGCCCTGGCTTCCCTTGCTTTGCCCTGCTCTGCCCTGTCCTGGCTTCCCTTTCCCTGCCCTGCTCTGCCCTGTCCTGGCTTCCCTTTCCCTGCCCTGCCCTGCCCTGCCCTACCCTGCCCTGCATTCCCTTGCCCTGCCCAGACCTGCCCTGCCCTGCTCTAGCTTCCCTTGCCCTGCCCTGCCCTGCCCTGCCCTGCCCTGCCCTGCCCTGCCCTGGCTTCCCTTGCCCTGCCCTGCCCTGGCTTCCCTTGCTCTGCCCTGCCCTGCCCTGCCCTGCCCTGCCCTGCCCCGCCCTGCCCTGTCTTCCCTTGCCCTGCCCTGCCCTGCCCTGCCCTGTCTTCCCTTGCCCTACCCTGCCCTGCCCTGCCCTGGCTTCCCTTGCCCTGTTTCGCCCTGCCCTGCCCTGCCCTGCCCTGGCTTCCCTTGCCCTGCCCTGCACTGCCCTGCCCAGCACTGGCTTCCCTTGCCCTGCCCTGCCCTGCCCTGCCCTGGCTTCCCTTGCCCTGCCCTGCCCTGCCCTGCCCTGCCCTGGCTTCCCTTGCCCTGCTCTACCCTGCCCTGTCCTGTCCTGGCTTCCCTTGCCCTGCCCTGACCTGCCCTGCCCTGGCTTCCCTTGCCCAGTCCTGACCTGCCCTGACCTGGCTTCCCTTGCCCTGCCCTGCCCTACCCTGAACTGGCTTCCCTTGCCCTGCCCTGCCCTGCCCTGACCTGCCTTGCCCTGGCTTCCCTTGCACTGCCCTGCCCTGCCATGCCCTGCCCTGGCTTCCCTTGATCTGCCCTACACTGCTTTACCCTGCCCTGGCTTCCCTTGCCCTGCCCTGCCCTGCCTTGGCTTCCCTTGCTCTGCCCTTCCCTGCCCATCCCTGTCTTCCCTTGCCCTTCCCTGCCTTGCCCTGCCCTGCCCTGGCTTTCCTTGCCCTGCCCTGCCGTGCCCTGCCCTGGCTTCCCTCGCCTTGCCCTGCCCTGGCTTCCCTTGCCCTGCTCTGCCCTGCCCTGCCCTGCTCTAGCTTCCCTTGCCCTGCCCTGCCCTGCCCTGGCTTCCCTTGCTCTGCCCTGCCCTGCCCTGTCTTCCCTTGCCCTACCCTGCCCTGCCCTGCCCTGCCCTGGCTTCCCTTGCCCTGCCCTGCCCTGCCCTGGCTTCCCTTGCCCTGCCCTGCCTAGCCCTGCCCTACCCTGCCCTGGTTTCCCTTGCCCTGCCCTGCCCTGCCCTGCCCTGCACTGCCCTGCCCTGGCTTCCCCTGCCCTGCCCTGGTTTCCCTTGCCCTGCCCTGCCCTGCCCTGCTTTTATCTGCCCTGCCCTGGATTCCCTTGCCCTGTTTCGCCCTGCCCTGCCCTGCCCTGCCCTGGCTTCCCTTGCCCTGCCCTGCACTGCCCTTCCCAGCACTGGCTTCCCTTGCCCTGCCCTGCCCTGCCCTACCCTGTCTTCCCTTGCTCTGCCTTGCCCTGCCATGCCCTGCCCTGCCACGCCCTGCCCAGCCCTGGTTTCCCTTGCTCTGCCCTGCCCTGCCCTGTGCTGCCCTGGCTTCACTTGAGCTTCCCTGCCCTGCCCTTCCCTGCCCTGGCTTCTTTTGCCCTGTCCTGCCCTGCCCTGCCCTACCCTGAATTCCCTTGCCTTGCCCTGCCCTGGCTTCCCTTGCCCTGCCCTGCCCTGCCCTGCCCTGGCTTCCCTTGCCCTGCCCTGCCTTGCCCTGCCATGCCTTTCCCTGGCTTCCCTTGCTCTGCCCTGCCCTGCCCTGTCCTGTCTTCCCTTGCCCTACTCTACCCTGCACTGCCCTGCCCTAGCTTCCCTTGCCCTGCCCTGCCCTGCCCTGGCTTCCCTTGCCCCTGCTCTACCCTGCCCTGTCTTGTCCTGGCTTCCCTTGCCCTGCCCTGACCTGCCCTGCCCTGGCTTCCCTTGCCCAGTCCTGACCTGCCCTGACCTGGCTTCCCTTGCCCTGCCCTGCCCTACCCTGACCTGGCTTCCCTTGCCCTGCCCTGCCCTGCCCTGACCTGCCTTGCCCTGGCTTCCCTTGCACTGCCCTGCCCTGCCATGCCCTGCCCTGGCTTCTTTTGATCTGCCCTACACTGCTTTACCCCTGCCCTGGGCTTCCCTTGCCCTGCCCTGCCCTGCCTTGGCTTCCCTTGCTCTGCCCTGCCCTGCCCATCCCTGGCTTCCCTTGCCCTTCCCTGCCCTGCCCTGCCCTGCCCCTGGCTTCCCTTGCCCTGCCCTGCCCTGCCTTGCCCTGGATTACCTAGCCCTGCCCTGCCCTGCCCTGCCCTGCCTTGCCCTGGCTTTCCTTGCCCTGCCCTGCCCTGCCCTGCCCGCCCCTGGCTTCCTTGCCCTGCCCTGCCGTGCCCTGCCCCTGGCTTCCCTTGCCTTGCCCTGCCCTGGCTTCCCTTGCCCTGCCCTGCCCCTAGCTTCCCTTGCCCTGCCCTGCCCTGCCCTGCTCTGCCCTGCCCTGGCTTCCCTTGCCCTGCCCTGCCCTTCCTTGGCTTCCCTTGCTCTGCCCTGCCCTGCCCATCCCTGGCTTCCCTTGCCCTTCCCTGCCCTGCCCTGCCCTGGCTTCCCTTGCCCTGCCCCTGCCCTGCCTTGCCCTGGATTACCTAGCCCTGCCCTGCCCTGCCCTGCCCCTGCCTTGCCCTGGCTTACCTTGCCCTGCCCCTGCCCTGCCCTGCCCTGCACTGCCCCTGGTTTCCCTTGCCCTGCCCTGCCCCTGCCCTGCTTTTATCTGCCCCTGCCCTGGATTCCCTTGCCCTGTTTTGCCCTGCCCTGCCCTGCCCTGGCTTCCCTTGCCCTTTTTTTGCCCTGCCCCTGCCCTGCCCTGCCCTGCCCTGGCTTCCCTTGCCCTGCCCTGTCCTGCCCTTGCTTCCCTTTCCCTGCCCTGCCCTGCCCTGCCCTGGCTTTCCTTGCCCTACCCTGCCCTGCCCTGCCCTGCCCCCTGGATTCCCTTCCCTGCCCTGCCCTGCCCTGCTCTGCCCTGGCTTCCCTTGCTATGCCCTGCCCTGCCCTGCCCTGCCCCTGACCTGACCTGTCTTCCCTTGCCCTCCCCTGAACGGCCCTGCGCTACCCTGCCCTGGCTTCCCCATGCCCTGCCCTTATCTGCCCTGCCCCTGCCCCGACCTACCCTGCCCTGGCTTCCCTTGCCCTGCCCTGCCCCTGCCCTGCCCTGCCCTTTCTTCCCTTGCTATGCCCTGCCCTGCCCCTGCCCTGCCCTACCCTGCCCTGGCTTCCCCTTGCCCTGCCCTGCTTTGCCCTGCCCTGCCCTGCCCTGGCTTTCCTTCCCTACCCTGCCCTGCCCTGCCTTCCATTGCCCTGCCCTGCCATGACCTGCCCCTACCCTGCCCTGTCTTTCCTTGCCCCTTGCTTCCCTAGCCCTGCCCTACCCTGCCCTGCCCTGGCTTCCCTTGCCCTGCCCTGCCCTGCCCTGCCCTGCCCTGGCTTCCCTTGCCCTGTCCTTCCCTGCCCTGCCCTGACCTACCCTGCCCTGGCTTCCCTTGCCCTGCCCTGCCCCTGCCCTGCCCTGCTCTGCCCTGCCCTGGCTTCCCTTGCACTGCCCTGCCCCGACCCTGCCCTGCCCCTACCCTGCCCGGCTTCCCTTGCCCTGCCCTGCTTTGCCCTGCTTTGCCCTACCCTGCCCCTGCCCTGCCCTGGCTTTCCTTGCCCTACCCTGCCCTGCCCTGCCTTCCATTGCCCTGCCCTGCCCATTCCTGCCCCTGCCCTGCCCCTGGCTTCCCTTGCCCTTGCTTCCCCAGCCCCTGCCCTACTTTGCCCTGCCCTTGCTTCCCTTGCCCTACCCCTGCCCTGCCCTGCCCTTTCCTGGCGTCCCTTGCCCTGCCCTGACCTGCCCTGCCCTGCCCCTGGCTTCCCTTGCCCTGCCCTACCCTGCCCTGCCCTGCCCTAGCTTCCCTTGCCCTGCCCTACACTGCCCTTCCCTGCCCTGGCTTCCCTTTCCCTGCCCTGCCCTGCCCTGCCCTGGCTTCCCTTGCCCTGCCCTGCCCTGCCCTGCCCTTCCCTGCTCTGCCCTGCCCTGCCCTGGATTCCCTTGCTCTGCCCTGCCCTGCCCTGCCCAGCCCTGGCTTCCCTTGCCCTGCCCTGCACTGCCCTGGCTTCCCTTCCCCTGCCGTGCCCTGCCCTGCCTTGGTTTCCGTTGCCCTGCCCTGCCCTGCCCTGGCTTACCTTGCTCTGCCCTGCCCAGCCCTGTCCTGTCCTGTATTTCCCTGGCTCTGGCTTCCCTTCCCTGCCCTATCGTGCCCTGCCCTGGCTTCCCTTGCCCTGCCCTGCCCTGCCCTGCCCTGGCTTCCCATGCCCTCCCTTGCCCTGCCCAGCCCTACCCTGCCCTGGCTTCCCTTGCCCTGCCCTGCCGTGCCCTGCCCTGCCCTGACCTACCCTTCCCTGGCATCCCTTGCCCTGCCCTGCCCTGCCCTGCCCTGGCTTCCCTTGCTATGCCCTGCCCTGCCCTACCCTGCCCTGCCCTGCCATGGCTTTCCTTGCCCTGCCCTGCCCGAACCTGCCCTGCCCTGCCCTGCCCTGGCTTCCCTTGCCCTGCCCTGCTTTGCCCTGCCCTGCACTGCCCTGCCCTGGCTTTCCTTGCCCTAACCTGCCCTGCCTTGCCCGACCCTGGATTCCCTTGCTCTGCCCTGACCTGCCCTGCCCTGCCCAGGCTTCTTTTGCCCTGCATTGCCCTGCCCTGCCGTGCCCTGCCCTGCCCTGGCTTCCCCTGCCCTGCCCTGGCTTCCCTTGCTCTGACCTGCCCTGCCCTGCCCTGCCCCGCCCCGCCCTGCCCTGTCTTCCCTTGCCCTACCCTGCCCTGCCCTGCCCTGCCCTGTCTTCCCTTGCCCTGCCCTGCCCTGCCCTGGCTTCCCTTGCCCTGCCCTGCCTAGCCCTTCCCTGCCCTGCCCTGGTTTCCCTTGCCCTGCCCTGCCCTGCCCTGCCCTGCCCTCCCCCTGCCCTTCCTTGCCCTGGCTTCCCTTGCCCTGACCTGCCCTGCCCTGCCCTGGCTTCCGTTGCCCTGCCCTGCCCTGCCCTGGTTTCCCTTGCCTTGCCCTGCCGTGGCTTCCCTTGCCCTGCTCTACCCTGCCCTACCCTGCCCTTGCTTCCCTTGCCCTGCCCTGCCCTGCCCTGCCCTGTCTTCCCTTGCCCTGCCCTGCCCTACACTGCCCTGCCCTGCCCTGCCCTGGCTTCCCTTGCCCTGCCCTGCCCTTCCCTACCCTGCCCTGCATTCCCTTGCCCTGCCCAGACCTGCCCTGCCCTGCCCTGGCTTCCCTTGCTTTGCCCTGCTCTGCCCTGTCCTGGCTTCCCTTTCCCTGCCCTGCTCTGCCCTGTCCTGGCTTCCCTTTCCCTGCCCTGCCCTGCCCTGCCCTACCCTGCCCTGCATTCCCTTGCCCTGCCCAGACCTGCCCTGCCCTGCTCTAGCTTCCCTTGCCCTGCCCTGCCCTGCCCTGCCCTGCCCTGCCCTGCCCTGCCCTGGCTTCCCTTGCCCTGCCCTGCCCTGGCTTCCCTTGCTCTGCCCTGCCCTGCCCTGCCCTGCCCTGCCCTGCCCCGCCCTGCCCTGTCTTCCCTTGCCCTGCTCTACCCTGCCCTGCACTGCCCTGGCTTCCCTTGCCCCGCCCTGCCCTGCCCAGCCTTGGCTTCCCTTGCACTACCCTGCCCTGCCCTGCCGTGCCCTGGCTTCCTTTGCCCCGCCCTGTCCTGCCCTGCCCTGCTCTGCCCTGGATTCCCTTACCCTGCCCTGCCCTGCCCTGCCCTGGCTTCCCTTGCCCTGCCCACCCCTGCCCTGCCTTGACCTGGCTTCCCTTGCCCTGCCCTGCCCTGCCCTGCCTTGGCTTCCCTTGCCCTGCTTTGCCCTGCCCTGCCATGCCCTGGCTTCCCTTGTCCTGCCCTGCCCTGCCCTGCCCTGGCTTCCCTTGCCGTGCCCTGCCCTGTCATGCCCTGCCCTGCCCTGGCTTCCATTGCCCTGCCCTGCCCTGCCCTGCCCTGCCCTGCCCTGCCGTGGCTTCACTTGCCCTGTCCTGCCCTGCCCTGGCTTCCCTTGCTCTGACCTGCCCTGCCCTGCCCTGCTCTGGCTTCCCTTGCCCTGCCCTGCCCTGGCTTCCCTTGATCTGCCCTACACTGCCCTGACCTGCCTTGCCCTGCCCTGCGCTACCTTGTCTTCCCTTGCCTAGCCCTGCCCTGCCCTGCCCTGGCTTCCCTTGCCCTGCCCTGCCCTGCCCTGCCCTCCCCTGCCCTTCCTTGCCCTGGCTTCCCTTGCCCTGACCTGCCCTGCCCTGCCCTGGCTTCCGTTGCCCTGACCTGCCCTGCCCTGGTTTCCCTTGCCTTGCCCTGCCGTGGCTTCCCTTGCCCTGCTCTACCCTGCCCTACCCTGCCCTTGCTTCCCTTGCCCTGCCCTGCCCTGCCCTGCCCTGTCTTCCCTTGCCCTGCCCTGCCCTACACTGCCCTGCCCTGCCCTGCCCTGGCTTCCCTTGCCCTGCCCTGCCCTTCCCTACCCTGCCCTGCATTCCCTTGCCCTGCCCAGACCTGCCCTGCCCTGCCCTGGCTTCCCTTGCTTTGCCCTGCTCTGCCCTGTCCTGGCTTCCCTTTCCCTGCCCTGCTCTGCCCTGTCCTGGCTTCCCTTTCCCTGCCCTGCCCTGCCCTGCCCTACCCTGCCCTGCATTCCCTTGCCCTGCCCAGACCTGCCCTGCCCTGCGCTAGCTTCCCTTGCCCTGCCCTGCCCTGCCCTGCCCTGCCCTGCCCTGCCCTGGCTTCCCTTGCCCTGCCCTGCCCTGCCCTGCCCTGCCCTGCCCTGCCCTGGCTTCCCTTGCCCTGCCCTGCCCTGGCTTCCCTTGCTCTGCCCTGCCCTGCCCTGCCCTGCCCTGCCCTGCCCCGCCCTGCCCTGTCTTCCCTTGCCCTACCCTGCCCTGCCCTGCCCTGTCTTCCCTTGCCCTACCCTGCCCTGCCCTGCCCTGGCTTCCCTTGCCCTGTTTCGCCCTGCCCTGCCCTGCCCTGCCCTGGCTTCCCTTGCCCTGCCCTGCACTGCCCTGCCCAGCACTGGCTTCCCTTGCCCTGCCCTGCCCTGCCCTGCCCTGGCTTCCCTTGCCCTGCCCTGCCCTGCCCTGCCCTGCCCTGGCTTCCCTTGCCCTGCTCTACCCTGCCCTGTCCTGTCCTGGCTTCCCTTGCCCTGCCCTGACCTGCCCTGCCCTGGCTTCCCTTGCCCAGTCCTGACCTGCCCTGACCTGGCTTCCCTTGCCCTGCCCTGCCCTAACCTGAACTGGCTTCCCTTGCCCTGCCCTGCCCTGCCCTGACCTGCCTTGCCCTGGCTTCCCTTGCACTGCCCTGCCCTGCCATGCCCTGCCCTGGCTTCCCTTGATCTGCCCTACACTGCTTTACCCTGCCCTGGCTTCCCTTGCCCTGCCCTGCCCTGCCTTGGCTTCCCTTGCTCTGCCCTTCCCTGCCCATCCCTGTCTTCCCTTGCCCTTCCCTGCCTTGCCCTGCCCTGCCCTGGCTTTCCTTGCCCTGCCCTGCCGTGCCCTGCCCTGGCTTCCCTCGCCTTGCCCTGCCCTGGCTTCCCTTGCCCTGCTCTGCCCTGCCCTGCCCTGCTCTAGCTTCCCTTGCCCTGCCCTGCCCTGCCCTGGCTTCCCTTGCTCTGCCCTGCCCTGCCCTGTCTTCCCTTGCCCTACCCTGCCCTGCCCTGCCCTGCCCTGGCTTCCCTTGCCCTGCCCTGCCCTGCCCTGGCTTCCCTTGCCCTGCCCTGCCTAGCCCTGCCCTACCCTGCCCTGGTTTCCCTTGCCCTGCCCTGCCCTGCCCTGCCCTGCACTGCCCTGCCCTGGCTTCCCCTGCCCTGCCCTGGTTTCCCTTGCCCTGCCCTGCCCTGCCCTGCTTTTATCTGCCCTGCCCTGGATTCCCTTGCCCTGTTTCGCCCTGCCCTGCCCTGCCCTGCCCTGGCTTCCCTTGCCCTGCCCTGCACTGCCCTTCCCAGCACTGGCTTCCCTTGCCCTGCCCTGCCCTGCCCTACCCTGTCTTCCCTTGCTCTGCCTTGCCCTGCCATGCCCTGCCCTGCCACGCCCTGCCCAGCCCTGGTTTCCCTTGCTCTGCCCTGCCCTGCCCTGTGCTGCCCTGGCTTCACTTGAGCTTCCCTGCCCTGCCCTTCCCTGCCCTGGCTTCTTTTGCCCTGTCCTGCCCTGCCCTGCCCTACCCTGAATTCCCTTGCCTTGCCCTGCCCTGGCTTCCCTTGCCCTGCCCTGCCCTGCCCTGCCCTGGCTTCCCTTGCCCTGCCCTGCCCTGCCCTGTGCTCCCCTTCCTTCACTTGCCTTGCCCTGCCATGCCTTTCCCTGGCTTCCCTTGCTCTGCCCTGCCCTGCCCTGTCCTGTCTTCCCTTGCCCTACTCTACCCTGCACTGCCCTGCCCTAGCTTCCCTTGCCCTGCCCTGCCCTGCCCTGGCTTCCCTTGCCCTCCTCTACCCTGCCCTGTCCTGTCCTGGCTTCCCTTGCCCTGCCCTGACCTGCCCTGCCCTGGCTTCCCTTGCCCAGTCCTGACCTGCCCTGACCTGGCTTCCCTTGCCCTGCCCTGCCCTACCCTGACCTGGCTTCCCTTGCCCTGCCCTGCCCTGCCCTGACCTGCCTTGCCCTGGCTTCCCTTGCACTGCCCTGCCCTGCCATGCCCTGCCCTGGCTTCTTTTGATCTGCCCTACACTGCTTTACCCTGCCCTGGCTTCCCTTGCCCTGCCCTGCCCTGCCTTGGCTTCCCTTGCTCTGCCCTGCCCTGCCCATCCCTGGCTTCCCTTGCCCTTCCCTGCCCTGCCCTGCCCTGCCCTGGCTTCCCTTGCCCTGCCCTGCCCTGCCTTGCCCTGGATTACCTAGCCCTGCCCTGCCCTGCCCTGCCCTGCCTTGCCCTGGCTTTCCTTGCCCTGCCCTGCCCTGCCCTGCCCGCCCCTGGCTTTCCTTGCCCTGCCCTGCCGTGCCCTGCCCTGGCTTCCCTTGCCCTGCCCTGCCCTAGCTTCCCTTGCCCTGCCCTGCCCTGCCCTGCTCTGCCCTGCCCTGGCTTCCCTTGCCCTGCCCTGCCCTTCCTTGGCTTCCCTTGCTCTGCCCTGCCCTGCCCATCCCTGGCTTCCCTTGCCCTTCCCTGCCCTGCCCTGCCCTGGCTTCCCTTGCCCTGCCCTGCCCTGCCTTGCCCTGGATTACCTAGCCCTGCCCTGCCCTGCCCTGCCCTGCCTTGCCCTGGCTTACCTTGCCCTGCCCTGCCCTGCCCTGCCCTGCACTGCCCTGGTTTCCCTTGCCCTGCCCTGCCCTGCCCTGCTTTTATCTGCCCTGCCCTGGATTCCCTTGCCCTGTTTTGCCCTGCCCTGCCCTGCCCTGGCTTCCCTTGCCCTTTTTTGCCCTGCCCTGCCCTGCCCTGCCCTGCCCTGGCTTCCCTTGCCCTGCCCTGTCCTGCCCTTGCTTCCCTTTCCCTGCCCTGCCCTGCCCTGCCCTGGCTTTCCTTGCCCTACCCTGCCCTGCCCTGCCCTGCCCTGGATTCCCTTCCCTGCCCTGCCCTGCCCTGCTCTGCCCTGGCTTCCCTTGCTATGCCCTGCCCTGCCCTGCCCTGCCCTGACCTGACCTGTCTTCCCTTGCCCTCCCCTGAACGGCCCTGCGCTACCCTGCCCTGGCTTCCCATGCCCTGCCCTTATCTGCCCTGCCCTGCCCCGACCTACCCTGCCCTGGCTTCCCTTGCCCTGCCCTGCCCTGCCCTGCCCTGCCCTTTCTTCCCTTGCTATGCCCTGCCCTGCCCTGCCCTGCCCTACCCTGCCCTGGCTTCCCTTGCCCTGCCCTGCTTTGCCCTGCCCTGCCCTGCCCTGGCTTTCCTTCCCTACCCTGCCCTGCCCTGCCTTCCATTGCCCTGCCCTGCCATGACCTGCCCTACCCTGCCCTGTCTTTCCTTGCCCTTGCTTCCCTAGCCCTGCCCTACCCTGCCCTGCCCTGGCTTCCCTTGCCCTGCCCTGCCCTGCCCTGCCCTGCCCTGGCTTCCCTTGCCCTGTCCTTCCCTGCCCTGCCCTGACCTACCCTGCCCTGGCTTCCCTTGCCCTGCCCTGCCCTGCCCTGCCCTGCTCTGCCCTGCCCTGGCTTCCCTTGCACTGCCCTGCCCGACCCTGCCCTGCCCTACCCTGCCCGGCTTCCCTTGCCCTGCCCTGCTTTGCCCTGCTTTGCCCTACCCTGCCCTGCCCTGCCCTGGCTTTCCTTGCCCTACCCTGCCCTGCCCTGCCTTCCATTGCCCTGCCCTGCCCATTCCTGCCCTGCCCTGCCCTGGCTTCCCTTGCCCTTGCTTCCCCAGCCCTGCCCTACTTTGCCCTGCCCTTGCTTCCCTTGCCCTACCCTGCCCTGCCCTGCCCTTTCCTGGCGTCCCTTGCCCTGCCCTGACCTGCCCTGCCCTGCCCTGGCTTCCCTTGCCCTGCCCTACCCTGCCCTGCCCTGCCCTAGCTTCCCTTGCCCTGCCCTACACTGCCCTTCCCTGCCCTGGCTTCCCTTGCCCTGCCCTGCCCTGCCCTGCCCTGGCTTCCCTTGCCCTGCCCTGCCCTGCCCTGCCCTTCCCTGCTCTGCCCTGCCCTGCCCTGGATTCCCTTGCTCTGCCCTGCCCTGCCCTGCCCAGCCCTGGCTTCCCTTGCCCTGCCCTGCACTGCCCTGGCTTCCCTTCCCCTGCCGTGCCCTGCCCTGCCTTGGTTTCCGTTGCCCTGCCCTGCCCTGCCCTGGCTTACCTTGCTCTGCCCTGCCCAGCCCTGTCCTGCCCTGTATTTCCCTGGCTCTGGCTTCCCTTCCCTGCCCTATCGTGCCCTGCCCTGGCTTCCCTTGCCCTGCCCTGCCCTGCCCTGCCCTGGCTTCCCATGCCCTCCCTTGCCCTGCCCAGCCCTACCCTGCCCTGGCTTCCCTTGCCCTGCCCTGCCGTGCCCTGCCCTGCCCTGACCTACCCTTCCCTGGCATCCCTTGCCCTGCCCTGCCCTGCCCTGCCCTGGCTTCCCTTGCTATGCCCTGCCCTGCCCTACCCTGCCCTGCCCTGCCATGGCTTTCCTTGCCCTGCCCTGCCCGAACCTGCCCTGCCCTGCCCTGCCCTGGCTTCCCTTGCCCTGCCCTGCTTTGCCCTGCCCTGCACTGCCCTGCCCTGGCTTTCCTTGCCCTAACCTGCCCTGCCTTGCCCGACCCTGGATTCCCTTGCTCTGCCCTGACCTGCCCTGCCCTGCCCAGGCTTCTTTTGCCCTGCATTGCCCTGCCCTGCCGTGCCCTGCCCTGCCCTGGCTTCCCCTGCCCTGCCCTGGCTTCCCTTGCTCTGACCTGCCCTGCCCTGCCCTGCCCTGCCCCGCCCCGCCCTGCCCTGTCTTCCCTTGCCCTACCCTGCCCTGCCCTGCCCTGCCCTGCCCTGTCTTCCCTTGCCCTGCCCTGCCCTGCCCTGGCTTCCCTTGCCCTGCCCTGCCTAGCCCTTCCCTGCCCTGCCCTGGTTTCCCTTGCCCTGCCCTGCCCTGCCCTGCCCTGCACTGCCCTGCCCTGCCCTGGTTTCCCTTGCCCTGTCCTGCCCTGCCCTGGTTTCCCTTGCCCTGCCCTGCTTTGATCTGCCCTTCCCTGGATTCCCTTCCCCTGTTTCGCCCTGCCCTGCCCTGCCCTGCCCTGGCTTCCCTTGCCCTGTTTTGCCCTGCTTTGCCTTGCCCTGGCTTCCCTTGCCCTGCCCTGCCCTGCCCTGCCCTGGCTTCCCTTGCCCTGCCCTGTCCTGCCCTTGCTTCCCTTGCCCTGCCCTGCCCTGCCCTGCCCTGGCTTTCCTTGCCCTACTCTGCCCTGCCCTGCCCTGCCCTGGCTTCCCTTGCCCTCCCCTGAACGGCCCTGCGCTACCCTGTCCTGGCTTCCCATGCCCTGCCCTTATCTGCCCTGCCCTGCCCCGACCTACCCTGCCCTGGCTTCCCTTGCCCTGCCCTGCCCTGCCCAGCCCTTGCTTCCCTTGCTATGCCCTGCCCTGCCCTGCCCTGCCCTACCCTGCCCTGGCTTCCCTTGCCCTGCCCTGCCCTGCCTTGGTTTCCGTTGCCCTGCCCTGCCCTGCCCTGGCTTACCTTGCTCTGCCCTGCCCAGCCCTGTCCTGCCCTGTATTTCCCTGGCTCTGGCTTCCCTTCCCTGCCCTATCGTGCCCTGCCCTGGCTTCCCTTGCCCTGCCCTGCCCTGCCCTGCCCTGGCTTCCCATGCCCTCCCTTGCCCTGCCCAGCCCTACCCTGCCCTGGCTTCCCTTGCCCTGCCCTGCCGTGCCCTGCCCTGCCCTGACCTACCCTTCCCTGGCATCCCTTGCCCTGCCCTGCCCTGCCCTGCCCTGGCTTCCCTTGCTATGCCCTGCCCTGCCCTACCCTGCCCTGCCCTGCCATGGCTTTCCTTGCCCTGCCCTGCCCGAACCTGCCCTGCCCTGCCCTGCCCTGGCTTCCCTTGCCCTGCCCTGCTTTGCCCTGCCCTGCACTGCCCTGCCCTGGCTTTCCTTGCCCTAACCTGCCCTGCCTTGCCCGACCCTGGATTCCCTTGCTCTGCCCTGACCTGCCCTGCCCTGCCCAGGCTTCTTTTGCCCTGCATTGCCCTGCCCTGCCGTGCCCTGCCCTGCCCTGGCTTCCCCTGCCCTGCCCTGGCTTCCCTTGCTCTGACCTGCCCTGCCCTGCCCTGCCCTGCCCCGCCCCGCCCTGCCCTGTCTTCCCTTGCCCTACCCTGCCCTGCCCTGCCCTGCCCTGCCCTGTCTTCCCTTGCCCTGCCCTGCCCTGCCCTGCCCTGGCTTCCCTTGCCCTGCCCTGCCTAGCCCTTCCCTGCCCTGCCCTGGTTTCCCTTGCCCTGCCCTGCCCTGCCCTGCCCTGCACTGCCCTGCCCTGCCCTGGTTTCCCTTGCCCTGTCCTGCCCTGCCCTGGTTTCCCTTGCCCTGCCCTGCTTTGATCTGCCCTTCCCTGGATTCCCTTCCCCTGTTTCGCCCTGCCCTGCCCTGCCCTGCCCTGGCTTCCCTTGCCCTGTTTTGCCCTGCTTTGCCTTGCCCTGGCTTCCCTTGCCCTGCCCTGCCCTGCCCTGCCCTGGCTTCCCTTGCCCTGCCCTGTCCTGCCCTTGCTTCCCTTGCCCTGCCCTGCCCTGCCCTGCCCTGGCTTTCCTTGCCCTACTCTGCCCTGCCCTGCCCTGCCCTGGCTTCCCTTGCCCTCCCCTGAACGGCCCTGCGCTACCCTGTCCTGGCTTCCCATGCCCTGCCCTTATCTGCCCTGCCCTGCCCCGACCTACCCTGCCCTGGCTTCCCTTGCCCTGCCCTGCCCTGCCCAGCCCTTGCTTCCCTTGCTATGCCCTGCCCTGCCCTGCCCTGCCCTACCCTGCCCTGGCTTCCCTTGCCCTGCCCTGCCCTGCCCTCCCCTGCCCTACCCTGCCCTGGCTTCCCTTGCCCTGCCCTGCTTTGCCCTGCCCTGCCCTGGCTTCCCTTGCCCTAACCTGCCCTGCCCGACCCTGGATTCCCTTGCTCTGCCCTGACCTGCCCTGCCCTGCCCTGCCTTGGCTTCCCTTGCCCTGTCATGCCCTGCCCTGGCTTCCCTTGCCCTGCCCTGCCCTGCCCTGCCCGGCCCTAGCTTCCCTTGCCCTGCCCTGCCCTGCCCTGCCCTGCTCTAGCTTCCCTTGCCCTGCCCTGCCCTGCCCTGCCTGACCCTGGCTTCCCTTGCCCTACCCTGCCCTGCCCTGCTCTTCCCTGGCTTCCCTTGCTCTGCCCTGCCCTTCCCTGCCCTGGCTTCCCTTGCCCTGCCCTGCCTAGCCCTGCCCTGCCCTGCCCTGGTTTCCCTTGCCCTGCCCTGCCCTGCCCTGCCCTGCACTGCCCTGCACTGGCTTCCCTTGCCCTGCCCTGCACTGTCCTGCCCTGCCCTGCCCTGGTTTCCCTTGCCCTGCCCTGCCCTGCTTTGATCTGCCCTGCCCTGGATTCCCTTGCCCTGTTTTGCCCTGCCCTGCCCTGCCCTGCCCTGGCTTCCCTTCCCTTGCCTTGCCCTGCCCTGCCCTGGCTTCCCTTGCCCTGCCCTGTCCTGCCCTTGCTTCCCTTGCCCTGCCCTGCCCTGCCCTGCCCTGGCTTTCCTTGCCCTACCCTGCCCTGCCCTGGATTCCCTTCCCTGCCC
Source organism: Callipepla californica brunnescens (assembly GCA_023055505.1). NCBI lineage: Eukaryota > Metazoa > Chordata > Aves > Galliformes > Odontophoridae > Callipepla > Callipepla californica. The sequence goes on along the minus strand of JALIRH010000048.1, from coordinate 4,012,424 downwards.
TGCCCTGCCCTGCTCTGCCCTGGCTTCTTTTGCTATGCCCTGCCCTGCTCTGCCCTGGCTTCCCTTGCCCTCCCCTGAACGGCCCTGCGCTACCCTGCCCTGGCTTCCCATGCCCTGCCCTTATCTGCCCTGCCCTGCCCCGACCTACCCTGCCCTGGCTTCCCTTGCCCTGCCCTGGCTTCCCTTGCCCTGCCCTCCCCTGCCCTGCCCTGCCCTTGCTTCCCTTGCTATGCCCTGTCCTGCCCTGCCCTGCCCTACCCTGCCCTGGCTTCCCTTGCCCTGCCCTGCCCGACCCTGCCCTGCCCTACCCTGCCCTAGCTTCCCTTGCCCTGCCCTGCTTTGCCCTGCCCTGCCCTGCCCTGCCCTGGCTTTCCTTGCCTACCCTGCCCTGCCCTGCCTTCCATTGCCCTGCCCTGCCCTGCCCTGCCCTACCCTGCCCTGTCTTCCCTTGCCCTTGCTTCCCCAGCCCTGCCCTACCCTGCCCTGCCCTTGCTTCCCTTGCCCTGCCCTGACCTGCCCTGCCCTGGCTTCCCTTGCCCTGCCCTGCCCTGTCCTGCCCTGGCTTCTTTTGCCCTGCCCTGCCCTGCCCTGCCCTGGCTTCCCTTGCCCTGCCCTGCGCTGCCTTGGCTTCCCTTGCCCTGCCCTGCCCTGCCATACCCTGCTCTGCCCTGCCCTGCCTTGGCTTCCCTTGCCCTGTCATGCCTTGCCCTGCCCTGCCCTGCCCTGCCCTGGCTTCCCTTGCCCTGCCCTGCCCTGCCCTGGCTTCCCTTGCCCTGCCCTGCCCTGCCATACCCTGCTCTGCCCTGCCCTGCCCTGGCTTTCCTTGCCCTGCCCTGCCCTGACCTGTCCTGTCCTGCCCTGCCCTGGCTTCCCTTGCCCTGCCTTGCCCTCGCTTCCATTGTTCTGCCCTGCCCTGCCCTGCCCTGCCCTGCCTTGGCTTCCCTTGCCCTGCCCTGCCCTGCCCTGCCCTGGCTTCCCTGGCCGTGGCTTCCCTTCCCTGCCCTATCATGCCCTGCCCTGGCTTCCCTTGCCCTGCCCTGCCCTGCCCTGCCCTAGCTTCCCTTGCCCTGCCCTTCTCTGCCCTGCCCTGGCTTCCCTATCCCTGGTTTCCCAGCCCTGCCCTACCCTGCCCTGCCCTGTCTTCCCTTGCCCTGCCCTGCCCTGCCCTGGCTTCCCTTTCCCTGCCCTGCCGTGCCCTGCCCTACCCTGCCCTGCCCTGCCTTCCATTGCCCTGCCCTGCCCATTTCTGCCCTGCCCTGCCCTGGCTTCTTTTGCCCTGCTTTGGCCTGCCCTGCCCTGGCTTCCCTTGCCCTTGCTTCCCCAGCCATGCCCTACCCTGCCCTGCCCTTGCTTCCCTTGCCCTGCCCTGACCTGCCCTGCCCTGGCTTCTTTTGCCCTGCCCTGCCCTGCCCTGCCCTCGCTTCCCTTGCCCTGCCCTGCGCTGCCCTGCCCTTCCCTGGCTTCCCTTGCCCTGCCCTGCCCTGCCCTGCCCTGCCCTGGCTTTCCTTGCCCTGCCCTGCCGTGCCCTGCCCTGGCTTCCCTTGCCTTGCCCTGCCCTGGCTTCCCTTGCCCTGCCCTGCCCTAGCTTCCCTTGCCCTGCCCTGCCCTGCCCTGCCCTGCTCTGCCCTGCCCTGGCTTCCCTTGCCCTGCCCTGCCCTTCCTTGGCTTCCCTTGCTCTGCCCTGCCCTGCCCATCCCTGGCTTCCCTTGCCCTTCCCTGCCCTGCCCTGCCCTGGCTTCCCTTGCCCTGCCCTGCCCTGCCTTGCCCTGGATTACCTAGCCCTGCCCTGCCCTGCCCTGCCCTGCCTTGCCCTGGCTTACCTTGCCCTGCCCTGCCCTGCCCTGCCCTGCACTGCCCTGGTTTCCCTTGCCCTGCCCTGCCCTGCCCTGCTTTTATCTGCCCTGCCCTGGATTCCCTTGCCCTGTTTTGCCCTGCCCTGCCCTGCCCTGGCTTCCCTTGCCCTTTTTTGCCCTGCCCTGCTTTGCCCTGCCCTGCCCTGGCTTCCCTTGCCCTGCCCTGTCCTGCCCTTGCTTCCCTTTCCCTGCCCTGCCCTGCCCTGCCCTGGCTTTCCTTGCCCTACCCTGCCCTGCCCTGCCCTGCCCTGGATTCCCTTCCCTGCCCTGCCCTGCCCTGCTCTGCCCTGGCTTCCCTTGCTATGCCCTGCCCTGCCCTGCCCTGCCCTGACCTGACCTGTCTTCCCTTGCCCTCCCCTGAACGGCCCTGCGCTACCCTGCCCTGTCTTCCCATGCCCTGCCCTTATCTGCCCTGCCCTGCCCCGACCTACCCTGCCCTGGCTTCCCTTGCCCTGCCCTGCCCTGCCCTGCCCTGCCCTTTCTTCCCTTGCTATGCCCTGCCCTGCCCTGCCCTGCCCTACCCTGCCCTGGCTTCCCTTGCCCTGCCCTGCCCTGCCCTGGCTTTCCTTCCCTACCCTGCCCTGCCCTGCCTTCCATTGCCCTGCCCTGCCATGACCTGCCCTACCCTGCCCTGTCTTTCCTTGCCCTTGCTTCCCTAGCCCTGCCCTACCCTGCCCTGCCCTGGCTTCCCTTGCCCTGCCCTGCCCTGCCCTGCCCTGCCCTGGCTTCCCTTGCCCTGTCCTTCCCTGCCCTGCCCTGACCTACCCTGCCCTGGCTTCCCTTGCCCTGCCCTGCCCTGCCCTGCCCTGCTCTGCCCTGCCCTGGCTTCCCTTGCACTGCCCTGCCCGACCCTGCCCTGCCCTACCCTGCCCGGCTTCCCTTGCCCTGCCCTGCTTTGCCCTGCTTTGCCCTACCCTGCCCTGCCCTGCCCTGGCTTTCCTTGCCCTACCCTGCCCTGCCCTGCCTTCCATTGCCCTGCCCTGCCCATTCCTGCCCTGCCCTGCCCTGGCTTCCCTTGCCCTTGCTTCCCCAGCCCTGCCCTACTTTGCCCTGCCCTTGCTTCCCTTGCCCTGCCCTGTCCTGCCCTGCCCTGACCTTCTCTGCCCTGCCCTGGCTTCCCTTGCCCTGCCCTGCCCTGCCCTGGCTTCCCATGCCCTCCCCTGCCCTGCCCTGCGCTACACTGCCCTGGCTTCCCTTTCCCTGCCCAGCCCTGCCCTGCCCTGCCCTGACCTACCCTGCCCTGGCTTCCCTTGCCCTGCCCTGCCCTGCCCTGCCCTGGCTTCCCTTGCCCTGCCCTGCCCGACCCTGCCCTGCCCTACACTGCTCTGGCTTCCTTTGCCCAGCCCTGCTTTGCCCTGCTTTGCCCTACCCTGCCCTACCCTGCCCTGGATTTACTTGCCCTACCCTGCCCTGGCCTGCCTTCCTTTGCCCTGCCCTGCCCATTCCTTCCCTGCCCTGCCCTGGCTTCACTTCCCCTTGCTTCCCCAGCCCTGCCCTACTTTTCCCTGCCCTTGCTTCCCTTGCCCTGCCCAGCCCTGCCCTGCCCTGACCTACCCTGCCCTGGCTTCCCTTGCCCTGCCCTGCCCTGCCCTGCCCTGCCCTGGCTTCCCTTGCCCTGTCCTGCCCTGGCTTCCCTTGCCCTGCCCTGCTTTGTCCTGCCCTGCCCTGCCCTGCCCTGCCCTGGCTTTTCTTGCCCTAACCTGCCCTGCCCTGCCCGACCCTGGATTCCCTTGCTCTGCCCTGACCTGCCCTGCCCTGCCCAGGCTTTTTTTGCCCTGCATTGCCCTGCCCTGCACTGCCGTGCCCTGCCCTGCCCTGGCTTCCCTTGCCCTGCCCTGCCTTGGCTTCCCTTGCCCTGCCCTGCCCTGGCTTCCCTTGCCCAGCCCTGCCCTGGCTTCCCTTGCCCTGCCCTGCCCTGCCCTGCCCTGGCTTCCCTTGCTCTGCCCTGCCTTGCCCTGCCCTGCTTTGCCCTGCCCTGCCCTGCCCTACCCTGCCCTGGCTTCCCTATCCCTGATTTCCCTGCACTGCCCTACCCTGCCCTGCCCTGCGCTGCCCTGCCCTGTCTTCCCCTGCCCTGCCCTGCCCTGCGCTGCCCTGCCCTGGCTTCCCTTGCCCTGCCCTGCCCTGCCCTGGCTTCCCTTGCCCTACCCTGCCCTGCCCTGCCCTTTCCTGGCGTCCCTTGCCCTGCCCTGACCTGCCCTGCCCTGCCCTGGCTTCCCTTGCCCTGCCCTACCCTGCCCTGCCCTGCCCTAGCTTCCCTTGCCCTGCCCTACACTGCCCTTCCCTGCCCTGGCTTCCCTTGCCCTGCCCTGCCCTGCCCTGCCCTGCCCTGCCCTTCCCTGCTCTGCCCTGCCCTGCCCTGGATTCCCTTGCTCTGCCCTGCCCTGCCCTGCCCAGCCCTGGCTTCCCTTGCCCTGCCCTGCACTGCCCTGGCTTCCCTTCCCCTGCCGTGCCCTGCCCTGCCTTGGTTTCCGTTGCCCTGCCCTGCTCTGCCCTGGCTTACCTTGCTCTGCCCTGCCCAGCCCTGTCCTGCCCTGTATTTCCCTGGCTCTGGCTTCCCTTCCCTGCCCTATCGTGCCCTGCCCTGGCTTCCCTTGCCCTGCCCTGCCCTGCCCTGCCCTGGCTTCCCATGCCCTCCCTTGCCCTGCCCAGCCCTACCCTGCCCTGGCTTCCCTTGCCCTGCCCTGCCGTGCCCTGCCCTGCCCTGACCTACCCTTCCCTGGCATCCCTTGCCCTGCCCTGCCCTGCCCTGCCCTGGCTTCCCTTGCTATGCCCTGCCCTGCCCTACCCTGCCCTGCCCTGCCATGGCTTTCCTTGCCCTGCCCTGCCCGAACCTGCCCTGCCCTGCCCTGCCCTGGCTTCCCTTGCCCTGCCCTGCTTTGCCCTGCCCTGCACTGCCCTGCCCTGGCTTTCCTTGCCCTAACCTGCCCTGCCTTGCCCGACCCTGGATTCCCTTGCTCTGCCCTGACCTGCCCTGCCCTGCCCAGGCTTCTTTTGCCCTGCATTGCCCTGCCCTGCCGTGCCCTGCCCTGCCCTGGCTTCCCCTGCCCTGCCCTGGCTTCCCTTGCTCTGACCTGCCCTGCCCTGCCCTGCCCTGCCCCGCCCCGCCCTGCCCTGTCTTCCCTTGCCCTACCCTGCCCTGCCCTGCCCTGCCCTGTCTTCCCTTGCCCTGCCCTGCCCTGCCCTGGCTTCCCTTGCCCTGCCCTGCCTAGCCCTGCCCTGCCCTGCCCTGGTTTCCCTTGCCCTGCCCTGCCCTGCCCTGCCCTGCCCTGCCCTGCCCTGGTTTCCCTTGCCCTGTCCTGCCCTGCCCTGCCCTGGTTTCCCTTGCCCTGCCCTGCTTTGATCTGCCCTTCCCTGGATTCCCTTCCCCTGTTTCGCCCTGCCCTGCCCTGCCCTGCCCTGGCTTCCCTTGCCCTGTTTTGCCCTGCTTTGCCTTGCCCTGGCTTCCCTTGCCCTGCCCTGCCCTGCCCTGCCCTGCCCTGCCCTGGCTTCCCTTGCCCTGCCCTGTCCTGCCCTTGCTTCCCTTGCCCTGCCCTGCCCTGCCCTGCCCTGGCTTTCCTTGCCCTACTCTGCCCTGCCCTGCCCTGCCCTGGCTTCCCTTGCCCTCCCCTGAACGGCCCTGCGCTACCCTGTCCTGGCTTCCCATGCCCTGCCCTTATCTGCCCTGCCCTGCCCCGATCTACCCTGCCCTGGCTTCCCTTGCCCTGCCCTGCCCTGCCCTGCCCTTGCTTCCCTTGCTATGCCCTGCCCTGCCCTGCCCTGCCCTACCCTGCCCTGGCTTCCCTTGCCCTGCCCTGCCCTGCCCTCCCCTGCCCTACCCTGCCCTGGCTTCCCTTGCCCTGCCCTGCTTTGCCCTGCCCTGCCCTGGCTTCCCTTGCCCTAACCTGCCCTGCCCGACCCTGGATTCCCTTGCTCTGCCCTGACCTGCCCTGCCCTGCCCTGCCTTGGCTTCCCTTGCCCTGTCATGCCCTGCCCTGGCTTCCCTTGCCCTGCCCTGCCCTGCCCTGCCCGGCCCTAGCTTCCCTTGCCCTGCCCTGCCCTGCCCTGCCCTGCCCTGCTCTAGCTTCCCTTGCCCTGCCCTGCCCTGCCCTGCCTGACCCTGGCTTCCCTTGCCCTACCCTGCCCTGCCCTGCTCTTCCCTGGCTTCCCTTGCTCTGCCCTGCCCTTCCCTGCCCTGGCTTCCCTTGCCCTGCCCTGCCTAGCCCTGCCCTGCCCTGCCCTGGTTTCCCTTGCCCTGCCCTGCCCTGCCCTGCCCTGCACTGCCCTGCACTGGCTTCCCTTGCCCTGCCCTGCACTGTCCTGCCCTGCCCTGCCCTGGTTTCCCTTGCCCTGCCCTGCCCTGCCCTGCTTTGATCTGCCCTGCCCTGGATTCCCTTGCCCTGTTTTGCCCTGCCCTGCCCTGCCCTGGCTTCCCTTCCCTTGCCTTGCCCTGCCCTGCCCTGCCCTGGCTTCCCTTGCCCTGCCCTGTCCTGCCCTTGCTTCCCTTGCCCTGCCCTGCCCTGCCCTGCCCTGGCTTTCCTTGCCCTACCCTGCCCTGCCCTGGATTCCCTTCCCTGCCCTGCCCTGCCCTGCTCTGCCCTGGCTTCTTTTGCTATGCCCTGCCCTGCTCTGCCCTGGCTTCCCTTGCCCTCCCCTGAACGGCCCTGCGCTACCCTGCCCTGGCTTCCCATGCCCTGCCCTTATCTGCCCTGCCCTGCCCTAGCTTCCCTTGCCCTGCCCTACACTGCCCTTCCCTGCCCTGGCTTCCCTTGCCCTGCCCTGCCCTGCCCTGCCCTGCCCTGCCCTGGCTTCCCTTGCCCTGCCCTGCCCTGCCCTGCCCTTCCCTGCTCTGCCCTGCCCTGCCCTGGATTCCCTTGCTCTGCCCTGCCCTGCCCTGCCCAGCCCTGGCTTCCCTTGCCCTGCCCTGCACTGCCCTGGCTTCCCTTCCCCTGCCGTGCCCTGCCCTGCCTTGGTTTCCGTTGCCCTGCCCTGCCCTGCCCTGGCTTACCTTGCTCTGCCCTGCCCAGCCCTGTCCTGCCCTGTATTTCCCTGGCTCTGGCTTCCCTTCCCTGCCCTATCGTGCCCTGCCCTGGCTTCCCTTGCCCTGCCCTGCCCTGCCCTGCCCTGGCTTCCCGTGCCCTCCCTTGCCCTGCCCAGCCCTACCCTGCCCTGGCTTCCCTTGCCCTGCCCTGCCGTGCCCTGCCCTGCCCTGACCTACCCTTCCCTGGCATCCCTTGCCCTGCCCTGCCCTGCCCTGCCCTGGCTTCCCTTGCTATGCCCTGCCCTGCCCTACCCTGCCCTGCCCTGCCATGGCTTTCCTTGCCCTGCCCTGCCCGAACCTGCCCTGCCCTGCCCTGCCCTGGCTTCCCTTGCCCTGCCCTGCTTTGCCCTGCCCTGCACTGCCCTGCCCTGGCTTTCCTTGCCCTAACCTGCCCTGCCTTGCCCGACCCTGGATTCCCTTGCTCTGCCCTGACCTGCCCTGCCCTGCCCAGGCTTCTTTTGCCATGCATTGCCCTGCCCTGCCGTGCCCTGCCCTGGCTTCCCCTGCCCTGCCCTGGCTTCCCTTGCTCTGACCTGCCCTGCCCTGCCCTGCCCTGCCCCGCCCCGCCCTGCCCTGTCTTCCCTTGCCCTACCCTGCCCTGCCCTGCCCTGCCCTGTCTTCCCTTGCCCTGCCCTGCCCTGCCCTGGCTTCCCTTGCCCTGCCCTGCCTAGCCCTGCCCTGCCCTGCCCTGGTTTCCCTTGCCCTGCCCTGCCCTGCCCTGCCCTGCACTGCCCTGCCCTGCCCTGGTTTCCCTTGCCCTGTCCTGCCCTGCCCTGCCCTGGTTTCCCTTGCCCTGCCCTGCTTTGATCTGCCCTTCCCTGGATTCCCTTCCCCTGTTTCGCCCTGCCCTGCCCTGCCCTGCCCTGGCTTCCCTTGCCCTGTTTTGCCCTGCTTTGCCTTGCCCTGGCTTCCCTTGCCCTGCCCTGCCCTGCCCTGCCCTGCCCTGGCTTCCCTTGCCCTGCCCTGTCCTGCCCTTGCTTCCCTTGCCCTGCCCTGCCCTGCCCTGCCCTGGCTTTCCTTGCCCTACTCTGCCCTGCCCTGCCCTGCCCTGGCTTCCCTTGCCCTCCCCTGAACGGCCCTGCGCTACCCTGTCCTGGCTTCCCATGCCCTGCCCTTATCTGCCCTGCCCTGCCCCGACCTACCCTGCCCTGGCTTCCCTTGCCCTGCCCTGCCCTGCCCTGCCCTTGCTTCCCTTGCTATGCCCTGCCCTGCCCTGCCCTGCCCTACCCTGCCCTGGCTTCCCTTGCCCTGCCCTGCCCTGCCCTCCCCTGCCCTACCCTGCCCTGGCTTCCCTTGCCCTGCCCTGCTTTGCCCTGCCCTGCCCTGGCTTCCCTTGCCCTAACCTGCCCTGCCCGACCCTGGATTCCCTTGCTCTGCCCTGACCTGCCCTGCCCTGCCCTGTCTTGGCTTCCCTTGCCCTGTCATGCCCTGCCCTGGCTTCCCTTGCCCTGCCCTGCCCTGCCCTGCCCGGCCCTAGCTTCCCTTGCCCTGCCCTGCCCTGCCCTGCCCTGCCCTGCTCTAGCTTCCCTTGCCCTGCCCTGCCCTGCCCTGCTCTTCCCTGGCTTCCCTTGCTCTGCCCTGCCCTTCCCTGCCCTGGCTTCCCTTGCCCTGCCCTGCCTAGCCCTGCCCTGCCCTGCCCTGGTTTCCCTTGCCCTGCCCTGCCCTGCCCTGCCCTGCCCTGCACTGCCCTGCACTGGCTTCCCTTGCCCTGCCCTGCACTGTCCTGCCCTGCCCTGCCCTGGTTTCCCTTGCCCTGCCCTGCCCTGCCCTGCTTTGATCTGCCCTGCCCTGGATTCCCTTGCCCTGTTTTGCCCTGCCCTGCCCTGCCCTGCCCTGGCTTCCCTTCCCTTGCCTTGCCCTGCCCTGCCCTGGCTTCCCTTGCCCTGCCCTGTCCTGCCCTTGCTTCCCTTGCCCTGCCCTGCCCTGCCCTGCCCTGGCTTTCCTTGCCCTACCCTGCCCTGCCCTGGATTCCCTTCCCTGCCCTGCCCTGCCCTGCTCTGCCCTGGCTTCTTTTGCTATGCCCTGCCCTGCTCTGCCCTGGCTTCCCTTGCCCTCCCCTGAACGGCCCTGCGCTACCCTGCCCTGGCTTCCCATGCCCTGCCCTTATCTGCCCTGCCCTGCCCCGACCTACCCTGCCCTGGCTTCCCTTGCCCTGCCCTGGCTTCCCTTGCCCTGCCCTCCCCTGCCCTGCCCTGCCCTTGCTTCCCTTGCTATGCCCTGTCCTGCCCTGCCCTGCCCTACCCTGCCCTGGCTTCCCTTGCCCTGCCCTGCCCGACCCTGCCCTGCCCTACCCTGCCCTAGCTTCCCTTGCCCTGCCCTGCTTTGCCCTGCCCTGCCCTGCCCTGCCCTGGCTTTCCTGCCTACCCTGCCCTGCCCTGCCTTCCATTGCCCTGCCCTGCCCTGCCCTGCCCTACCCTGCCCTGTCTTCCCTTGCCCTTGCTTCCCCAGCCCTGCCCTACCCTGCCCTGCCCTTGCTTCCCTTGCCCTGCCCTGACCTGCCCTGCCCTGGCTTCCCTTGCCCTGCCCTGCCCTGTCCTGCCCTGGCTTCTTTTGCCCTGCCCTGCCCTGCCCTGCCCTGGCTTCCCTTGCCCTGCCCTGCGCTGCCCTGGCTTCCCTTGCCCTGCCCTGCCCTGCCATACCCTGCCCTGCCCTGCCCTGCCTTGGCTTCCCTTGCCCTGTCATGCCTTGCCCTGCCCTGTCCTGCCCTGCCCTGGCTTCCCTTGCCCTAACCTGCCCTGCCCTGCCCGACCCTGGATTCCCTTGCTCTGCCCTGACCTGCCCTGCCCTGCCCTGGCTTCCCTTGCCCTGCCCTGCCCTGCCCTGGCTTCCCTTGCCCTAACCTGCCCTGCCCTGCCCGACCCTGGATTCCCTTGCTCTGCCCTGACCTGCCCTGCCCTGCCCTGGCTTCCCTTGCCCTGCCCTGCCCTGCCCTGGCTTCCCTTGCCCTGCCCTGCCCTGCCATACCCTGCTCTGCCCTGCCCTGCCCTGGCTTTCCTTGCCCTGCCCTGCCCTGACCTGTCCTGTCCTGCCCTGCCCTGGCTTCCCTTGCCCTGCCTTGCCCTCGCTTCCATTGCTCTGCCCTGCCCTGCCCTGCCCTGCCCTGCCTTGGCTTCCCTTGCCCTGCCCTGCCCTGCCCTGCCCTGGCTTCCCTGGCCGTGGCTTCCCTTCCCTGCCCTATCATGCCCTGCCCTGGCTTCCCTTGCCCTGCCCTGCCCTGCCCTGCCCTAGCTTCCCTTGCCCTGCCCTTCTCTGCCCTGCCCTGGCTTCCCTATCCCTGGTTTCCCAGCCCTGCCCTACCCTGCCCTGCCCTGTCTTCCCTTGCCCTGCCCTGCCCTGCCCTGGCTTCCCTTTCCCTGCCCTGCCGTGCCCTGCCCTTCCCTGCCCTGCCCTGCCTTCCATTGCCCTGCCCTGGCTTCTTTTGCCCTGCTTTGGCCTGCCCTGCCCTGGCTTCCCTTGCCCTTGCTTCCCCAGCCATGCCCTACCCTGCCCTGCCCTTGCTTCCCTTGCCCTGCCCTGACCTGCCCTGCCCTGGCTTCTTTTGCCCTGCCCTGCCCTGCCCTGCCCTCGCTTCCCTTGCCCTGCCCTGCGCTGCCCTGCCCTTCCCTGGCTTCCCTTGCCCTGCCCTGCCCTGCCCTGGCTTCCCTTGCCCTGTTTTGCCCTGCTTTGCCTTGCCCTGGCTTCCCTTGCCCTGCCCTGCCCTGCCCTGCCCTGCCCTGGCTTCCCTTGCCCTGCCCTGTCCTGCCCTTGCTTCCCTTGCCCTGCCCTGCCCTGCCCTGCCCTGGCTTTCCTTGCCCTACTCTGCCCTGCCCTGCCCTGCCCTGGCTTCCCTTGCCCTCCCCTGAACGGCCCTGCGCTACCCTGTCCTGGCTTCCCATGCCCTGCCCTTATCTGCCCTGCCCTGCCCCGACCTACCCTGCCCTGGCTTCCCTTGCCCTGCCCTGCCCTGCCCTGCCCTTGCTTCCCTTGCTATGCCCTGCCCTGCCCTGCCCTGCCCTACCCTGCCCTGGCTTCCCTTGCCCTGCCCTGCCCTGCCCTCCCCTGCCCTACCCTGCCCTGGCTTCCCTTGCCCTGCCCTGCTTTGCCCTGCCCTGCCCTGGCTTCCCTTGCCCTAACCTGCCCTGCCCGACCCTGGATTCCCTTGCTCTGCCCTGACCTGCCCTGCCCTGCCCTGCCTTGGCTTCCCTTGCCCTGTCATGCCCTGCCCTGGCTTCCCTTGCCCTGCCCTGCCCTGCCCTGCCCGGCCCTAGCTTCCCTTGCCCTGCCCTGCCCTGCCCTGCCCTGCTCTAGCTTCCCTTGCCCTGCCCTGCCCTGCCCTGCCTGACCCTGGCTTCCCTTGCCCTACCCTGCCCTGCCCTGCTCTTCCCTGGCTTCCCTTGCTCTGCCCTGCCCTTCCCTGCCCTGGCTTCCCTTGCCCTGCCCTGCCTAGCCCTGCCCTGCCCTGCCCTGGTTTCCCTTGCCCTGCCCTGCCCTGCCCTGCCCTGCACTGCCCTGCACTGGCTTCCCTTGCCCTGCCCTGCACTGTCCTGCCCTGCCCTGCCCTGGTTTCCCTTGCCCTGCCCTGCCCTGCCCTGCTTTGATCTGCCCTGCCCTGGATTCCCTTGCCCTGTTTTGCCCTGCCCTGCCCTGCCCTGCCCTGGCTTCCCTTCCCTTGCCTTGCCCTGCCCTGCCCTGCCCTGGCTTCCCTTGCCCTGCCCTGTCCTGCCCTTGCTTCCCTTGCCCTGCCCTGCCCTGCCCTGCCCTGGCTTTCCTTGCCCTACCCTGCCCTGCCCTGGATTCCCTTCCCTGCCCTGCCCTGCCCTGCTCTGCCCTGGCTTCTTTTGCTATGCCCTGCCCTGCTCTGCCCTGGCTTCCCTTGCCCTCCCCTGAACGGCCCCTGCGCTACCCTGCCCTGGCTTCCCATGCCCTGCCCTTATCTGCCCTGCCCTGCCCCGACCTACCCTGCCCTGGCTTCCCTTGCCCTGCCCTGGCTTCCCTTGCCCTGCCCTCCCCTGCCCTGCCCTGCCCTTGCTTCCCTTGCTATGCCCTGTCCTGCCCTGCCCTGCCCTACCCTGCCCTGGCTTCCCTTGCCCTGCCCTGCCCGACCCTGCCCTGCCCTACCCTGCCCTAGCTTCCCTTGCCCTGCCCTGCTTTGCCCTGCCCTGCCCTGCCCTGCCCTGGCTTTCCTGCCTACCCTGCCCTGCCCTGCCTTCCATTGCCCTGCCCTGCCCTGCCCTGCCCTACCCTGCCCTGTCTTCCCTTGCCCTTGCTTCCCCAGCCCTGCCCTACCCTGCCCTGCCCTTGCTTCCCTTGCCCTGCCCTGACCTGCCCTGCCCTGGCTTCCCTTGCCCTGCCCTGCCCTGTCCTGCCCTGGCTTCTTTTGCCCTGCCCTGCCCTGCCCTGCCCTGGCTTCCCTTGCCCTGCCCTGCGCTGCCCTGGCTTCCCTTGCCCTGCCCTGCCCTGCCATACCCTGCCCTGCCCTGCCCTGCCTTGGCTTCCCTTGCCCTGTCATGCCTTGCCCTGCCCTGCCCTGCCCTGCCCTGGCTTCCCTTGCCCTAACCTGCCCTGCCCTGCCCGACCCTGGATTCCCTTGCTCTGCCCTGACCTGCCCTGCCCTGCCCTGGCTTCCCTTGCCCTGCCCTGCCCTGCCCTGGCTTCCCTTGCCCTGCCCTGCCCTGCCATACCCTGCTCTGCCCTGCCCTGCCCTGGCTTTCCTTGCCCTGCCCTGCCCTGACCTGTCCTGTCCTGCCCTGCCCTGGCTTCCCTTGCCCTGCCTTGCCCTCGCTTCCATTGCTCTGCCCTGCCCTGCCCTGCCCTGCCCTGCCTTGGCTTCCCTTGCCCTGCCCTGCCCTGCCCTGCCCTGGCTTCCCTGGCCGTGGCTTCCCTTCCCTGCCCTATCATGCCCTGCCCTGGCTTCCCTTGCCCTGCCCTGCCCTGCCCTGCCCTAGCTTCCCTTGCCCTGCCCTTCTCTGCCCTGCCCTGGCTTCCCTATCCCTGGTTTCCCAGCCCTGCCCTACCCTGCCCTGCCCTGTCTTCCCTTGCCCTGCCCTGCCCTGCCCTGGCTTCCCTTTCCCTGCCCTGCCGTGCCCTGCCCTACCCTGCCCTGCCCTGCCTTCCATTGCCCTGCCCTGCCCATTTCTGCCCTGCCCTGCCCTGGCTTCTTTTGCCCTGCTTTGGCCTGCCCTGCCCTGGCTTCCCTTGCCCTTGCTTCCCCAGCCATGCCCTACCCTGCCCTGCCCTTGCTTCCCTTGCCCTGCCCTGACCTGCCCTGCCCTGGCTTCTTTTGCCCTGCCCTGCCCTGCCCTGCCCTCGCTTCCCTTGCCCTGCCCTGCGCTGCCCTGCCCTTCCCTGGCTTCCCTTGCCCTGCCCTGCCCTGCCCTGGCTTCCCTTGCCCTGTTTTGCCCTGCTTTGCCTTGCCCTGGCTTCCCTTGCCCTGCCCTGCCCTGCCCTGCCCTGCCCTGGCTTCCCTTGCCCTGCCCTGTCCTGCCCTTGCTTCCCTTGCCCTGCCCTGCCCTGCCCTGCCCTGGCTTTCCTTGCCCTACTCTGCCCTGCCCTGCCCTGCCCTGGCTTCCCTTGCCCTCCCCTGAACGGCCCTGCGCTACCCTGTCCTGGCTTCCCATGCCCTGCCCTTATCTGCCCTGCCCTGCCCCGACCTACCCTGCCCTGGCTTCCCTTGCCCTGCCCTGCCCTGCCCTGCCCTTGCTTCCCTTGCTATGCCCTGCCCTGCCCTGCCCTGCCCTACCCTGCCCTGGCTTCCCTTGCCCTGCCCTGCCCTGCCCTCCCCTGCCCTACCCTGCCCTGGCTTCCCTTGCCCTGCCCTGCTTTGCCCTGCCCTGCCCTGGCTTCCCTTGCCCTAACCTGCCCTGCCCGACCCTGGATTCCCTTGCTCTGCCCTGACCTGCCCTGCCCTGCCCTGCCTTGGCTTCCCTTGCCCTGTCATGCCCTGCCCTGGCTTCCCTTGCCCTGCCCTGCCCTGCCCTGCCCGGCCCTAGCTTCCCTTGCCCTGCCCTGCCCTGCCCTGCCCTGCTCTAGCTTCCCTTGCCCTGCCCTGCCCTGCCCTGCCTGACCCTGGCTTCCCTTGCCCTACCCTGCCCTGCCCTGCTCTTCCCTGGCTTCCCTTGCTCTGCCCTGCCCTTCCCTGCCCTGGCTTCCCTTTCCCTGCCCTGCCTAGCCCTGCCCTGCCCTGCCCTGGTTTCCCTTGCCCTGCCCTGCCCTGCCCTGCCCTGCACTGCCCTGCACTGGCTTCCCTTGCCCTGCCCTGCACTGTCCTGCCCTGCCCTGCCCTGGTTTCCCTTGCCCTGCCCTGCCCTGCCCTGCTTTGATCTGCCCTGCCCTGGATTCCCTTGCCCTGTTTTGCCCTGCCCTGCCCTGCCCTGCCCTGGCTTCCCTTCCCTTGCCTTGCCCTGCCCTGCCCTGCCCTGGCTTCCCTTGCCCTGCCCTGTCCTGCCCTTGCTTCCCTTGCCCTGCCCTGCCCTGCCCTGCCCTGGCTTTCCTTGCCCTACCCTGCCCTGCCCTGGATTCCCTTCCCTGCCCTGCCCTGCCCTGCTCTGCCCTGGCTTCTTTTGCTATGCCCTGCCCTGCTCTGCCCTGGCTTCCCTTGCCCTCCCCTGAACGGCCCTGCGCTACCCTGCCCTGGCTTCCCATGCCCTGCCCTTATCTGCCCTGCCCTGCCCCGACCTACCCTGCCCTGGCTTCCCTTGCCCTGCCCTGGCTTCCCTTGCCCTGCCCTCCCCTGCCCTGCCCTGCCCTTGCTTCCCTTGCTATGCCCTGTCCTGCCCTGCCCTGCCCTACTCTGCCCTGGCTTCCCTTGCCCTGCCCTGCCCGACCCTGCCCTGCCCTACCCTGCCCTAGCTTCCCTTGCCCTGCCCTGCTTTGCCCTGCCCTGCCCTGCCCTGCCCTGGCTTTCCTGCCTACCCTGCCCTGCCCTGCCTTCCATTGCCCTGCCCTGCCCTGCCCTGCCCTACCCTGCCCTGTCTTCCCTTGCCCTTGCTTCCCCAGCCCTGCCCTACCCTGCCCTGCCCTTGCTTCCCTTGCCCTGCCCTGACCTGCCCTGCCCTGGCTTCCCTTGCCCTGCCCTGCCCTGTCCTGCCCTGGCTTCTTTTGCCCTGCCCTGCCCTGCCCTGCCCTGGCTTCCCTTGCCCTGCCCTGCGCTGCCCTGGCTTCCCTTGCCCTGCCCTGCCCTGCCATACCCTGCCCTGCCCTGCCCTGCCTTGGCTTCCCTTGCCCTGTCATGCCTTGCCCTGCCCTGCCCTGCCCTGCCCTGGCTTCCCTTGCCCTAACCTGCCCTGCCCTGCCCGACCCTGGATTCCCTTGCTCTGCCCTGACCTGCCCTGCCCTGCCCTGGCTTCCCTTGCCCTGCCCTGCCCTGCCCTGGCTTCCCTTGCCCTGCCCTGCCCTGCCATACCCTGCTCTGCCCTGCCCTGCCCTGGCTTTCCTTGCCCTGCCCTGCCCTGACCTGTCCTGTCCTGCCCTGCCCTGGCTTCCCTTGCCCTGCCTTGCCCTCGCTTCCATTGCTCTGCCCTGCCCTGCCCTGCCCTGCCCTGCCTTGGCTTCCCTTGCCCTGCCCTGCCCTGCCCTGCCCTGGCTTCCCTGGCCGTGGCTTCCCTTCCCTGCCCTATCATGCCCTGCCCTGGCTTCCCTTGCCCTGCCCTGCCCTGCCCTGCCCTAGCTTCCCTTGCCCTGCCCTTCTCTGCCCTGCCCTGGCTTCCCTATCCCTGGTTTCCCAGCCCTGCCCTACCCTGCCCTGCCCTGTCTTCCCTTGCCCTGCCCTGCCCTGCCCTGGCTTCCCTTTCCCTGCCCTGCCGTGCCCTGCCCTACCCTGCCCTGCCCTGCCTTCCATTGCCCTGCCCTGCCCATTTCTGCCCTGCCCTGCCCTGGCTTCTTTTGCCCTGCTTTGGCCTGCCCTGCCCTGGCTTCCCTTGCCCTTGCTTCCCCAGCCATGCCCTACCCTGCCCTGCCCTTGCTTCCCTTGCCCTGCCCTGACCTGCCCTGCCCTGGCTTCTTTTGCCCTGCCCTGCCCTGCCCTGCCCTCGCTTCCCTTGCCCTGCCCTGCGCTGCCCTGCCCTTCCCTGGCTTCCCTTGCCCTGCCCTGCCCTGCCCTGGCTTCCCTTGCCCTGCCCTACCCTGCCCTGCCCTGCCCTAGCTTCCCTTGCCCTGCCCTACCCTGCCCTGCCCTGGCTTCCCTTGCCCTGCCCTGCCCTGCGCTGCCCTGGATTCCCTTGCTCTGCCCTGCCCTGCCCAGCCCTGGCTTCCCTTGCCCTGCCCTGCCCTGGCTTCCCTTGCCCTAACCTGCCCTGCCCTGCCCAGCCCTGCCCTGCCCTGGCTTCCATTGCCCTGCCCTGGCTTCCCTTGCCCTGCCCTGCCTTGCCCTTCCCTGCCCTGGTTTCCCTTGCCCTGCCCTGCCCTACCCTGGCTTCCGTTGCCCTGCCCTGCCCCGCCCTGCCCTACCCTGCCCTACCCTGGTTTCCCTTGCCCTGCCCTGCCCTGCCCTGCTTTGCTCTGCCCTGCCCTGGATTCCCTTGCCCTGTTTTGCCCTGCCCTGGCTTCCTTTGCCCTGTTTTGCCCTGCCCTGCCCTGCCCTGCCTTGGCTTCCCTTTCCCTGCCCTGCCCTGCCTTGGCTTCCCTTGCCCTGTTTTGCCCTGCCCTGCCCTGCCCTGCCCTGGCTTCCCTTGCCCTGCCATGCCCTGATCTGCCCTGCCCTGCCCTGACTTCACTTGCTCTGCCCTGCCCTGCCCTGCCCTGCCCTTGCTTCCCTTGCTCTGCCCTGCCCGACCCTGCCCTGCCCTACCCTGCCCTGGCTTCCCTTGCCCTGCCCTGCTTTGCCCTGCCCTGCCCTGTCTTTCCTTGCCCTACCCTGCCCTGCCCTGCCCGACCCTGGCTTCCCTTGCTCTGCCCTTCCCTGCCCTGTTCTGCCCTGCCCTGCCCTGCCATGCCCTGCCCTGCCCTGCCCTGCCCTGGCTTCCCTTGCCCTGCCCTGCCCTGCCCTGCTCTAGCTTCCCTTGCCCTGCCCTGCCCTGCCCTGCCCAGGCTTCCCTTGCCCTGCCCTGCCCTGCCCTGCCCTGCCTTCCCTTGCCCTCCCCTGCCCTGCCCTGCCCTGCCCTGCCCTGGCTTCCCTTGCCGTGCCCTGCCCTGCCCTGGCTTCACTTGCCTTTCCCTGCCCTGCCCTGGCTTCCCTTGCCCTGCCCTGCTTTGCCCTGCTGTTCCCTGCTCTGCCCTGGCTTGCCTTGCTCTGCCCTGCCCTGCCTTCCCTGCCCTGGCTTCTCTTGCCCAGCCCTGCTCTGCCCTGCCCTCCCCTGCCCTGCCCTGACCTGCCCTTCCCTGCCCTGGCTTCTTTTGCCCTGCATTGCCCTGCCATGCCCTGCCCTGCCCTGGCTTCCCTTGCCCTGCCCTGCTCTGCCCTGGCTTCCCTTGCCCTGCCATGCCCTGATATGCCCGGCTCTGCCCTGGCTTTCCTTACTTTGCCCTGCCCTGCTGTCACGGTGTTATCCGTGACAGTAACCCAAGGGGGAACCGAGAAGGGAAAAAGAAAAGGACAGGGAAAAAAAAACTGCCGCGCGGCCGCCTCAGCAGAGCCGCGCGCTCCAGGGGGAGGGGAAACAGAGGGGATTGAGGGTCTGTAAAGAAAAACACAACGGCACGATCTGAGAAGGAACGGTAACTTTACTAAATCTAATAAAAATGAACAATTGAGAGAGAGAGACAAAATTTCCAAACCAGAAAACTGGGAGCTTACGTTGCACGTGCTAAACTCCTCACAGCCGCCCAGAGAGCGTGTGCCACCCAAAAAAGCGCGGGCCTCGCGTCCGGTGCGGAGCTCCGCCCCTCCCCTGCTCCCACAGCATTAACTCCTTAACGGCCTGCATGATGTTCTGATGTGGAATACCGGCATCAAAACCACAAAACCACAACACCTGCCCTGCCCTGCCCTGGCTTCCCTTGCCCTGTTTTGCTCTGCCCTGCCCTGCCCTGCCTTGGCTTCCCTTGCCCTGTCATGCCCTGCCCTGCCCTGCCCTGCCCTGCCCTGCGTGACCCTGGCTTCCCTTGCCCTACCCTGCCCTGCCCTGCTCTGCCCTGCCTTCCCTTGCTCTGCCTTGCCCTGCCCTGCCCTGGCTTCCCTTGCCCTGCCCTGCGCTGCCCTGCCCTCCTCTGCCCTGCCCTGCCCTGCCCTGCCCTCCTCTGCCCTGCCCTGGTTTCCCTTGCCCTGCCCTGCCCTGCCCTACCCTGCCCTGCCCAGCACTGCCCTGCCCAGCCCTGCCCTGGCTTCCCTTCCCTGCCCTGCCCTGCTCTGCCCTGCCCTGGCTTCCCTTCCCTGTTTTCACATGCCCTGCCCTGCCCTGCCCTGCCCTGCCCTGCCCTGGCTTCCCTTGCCCTGCCCTGCCCTGCCCTGCCCTGGATTTTCTTGCTTTGCCCTGCACTGCCCTATCCTGCCCTGGTTTCCCTTGCCCTGCAATGCACTGCCCTACCCTGCCCTGGTTTCCCTTGCCCTGCCCTGGCTTCCCTTGCTCTGCCGTGCCCTGCCCTGCACTGCACTGCCCTGCCCTGGCTTCCCTTGCCCTGCCCTGCCCTGCCCTGCCCTGCTTTGCCCTAGCTTCCCTTGCCCTGTCCTGCCCTGCCCTGCCCTGGCTTCCCTTGCCCTGACCTGCCCTGCCCTGCAATAGCTTCCCTTGCCCTGACCTGCCCTGCCCTGCCCTGCCCTGGATTCACTTTCCCTGCCCTGCCCTGCCCTGGCTTCCCTTGCCCTCTTCTGCCCTGCCCTGCCCTGGCTTCCCTTGCCCTGACCTGCCCTGCCCTGCAATAGCTTCCCTTGCCCTGACCTGCCCTGCCCTGCCCTGCCCTGCCCTGGATTCACTTTCCCTGCCCTGCCCTGCCCTGGCTTCCCTTGCCCTCTTCTGCCCTGCCCTGCCCTGGATTCCCTTGCCCTGCCCTGGATTCCCTTGCCCTGCCCTGCCCTGCCCTGGATTCCCTTGCCCTGCCCTGCCTTGCCCTGCCCTGGATTCCCTTGCCCTGCCCTGCCCTGGCTTCCCTTACCCTGCCCTTCCCTGCCCTGGCTTCCCTTGCCCTGCCCTGCCCTGCCCTGGTTTCTCCTGCCCTGCCATGCCCTGCCCTGCCCTTGCTTCCCTTGCCCTGCCCTGTCCTGCCCTGCCCTGTCCTGCCCTGCCCTGGCTTCCATTGCCCTGCCCTGCACTGCCCTGCCCTGCCCTGGCTTCCTTTGCCCCGTTTTGCCCTGCACTGCCCTGCCCTGCCCTGGCTTCCCTTGCCCTGCCTTGCCCTGCCCTGCCCTGCCCTGCCTTGGCTTCCCTTGCCCTGCCCTGCCCTGCCCTGTCCTGGTTTCCCTTGCCCTGTTCTGCCCTGCCCTGCCCGGCCCTGCCCTGGATTACCTTGCCCTGCCCTGCCCTACCCTGCCCTGCCCTGCCCTGCCCTACCCTGCCCTGGCTTGCCCTGGCTTGCCCTGCCCTGCCCTGACCTGCCCTGCTCTGCCCTGGATTCCCTTGCTCTGCCCTGCCCTGCCCTGCCCTGCCCTGCCCAGCCCTGGCTTCCCTTGCCCTGCCCTGCCCTGCCCTGCCCTGGCTTCCTTTGCCCTCCCTAGCCCTGCCCTGCCCAACCCTGCCCTGTCCTGCCCTGGTTTCCCTTGCCCTGCCCTGCCCTGCCGTGCCCTGCCCTGGCTTCCCTTGCCCTGCCCTGCCCCGCCCTGCCCTGGCTTCCCTTGCCCTGCCCTGCACTGCCCTGCCCTGCCCTGTCCTGTCCTGTTTTCCCTTGCCCTGCCCTGCCCTGCTTTGCTCTGCTCTGCCCTGGATTCCCTTGCCCTGATTTGCCCTGCCCTGCCCTGCCTTGCCCTGCTCTGGCTTCCCTTGACCTGTTTTGCCCTGCTCTGCCCTGCCCTGCCCTGGTTTCCCTTGCCCTGCCCTGCCCTGCCCTGCCCTGGCTTCCCTTGCCCTGCCCTGCCCTTGCTTCCCTTGCCCTGCCCTGCCCTGCCCTGGCTTCCCTTGCCCTGCCCTGCCCTGCCCTGCCCTGGCTTCCCTTGCCCTGCCCTGCCCCGATATGCCCTGGCTTCCCTTGCTATGCCCTGCCCTGCCCTGCCCTGCCCTGCCCTGGCTTCCCTTGCCCTCCCCTGCCCGGCCCTGCTCTACCCTGCCCTGGCTTCCCTTGCCCTCCCCTGCCCGGCCCTGCTCTACCCTGCCCTTGCTTCCCTTGTCCTGCCCTGCCCTGCCCTGCCCTGACCTACCCTGCCCTGGCTTCCCTTGCCCTGCCCTGCCCTGCCCTGCCCTGGCTTCCCTTGCCCTGCCCTGCCCTGCCCTGCCTTGCCCTGCCCTTCCCTGGCTTCCCTTGCCCTGCCCTGCCCTGCCCTGCTCTAGCTTCCCTTGCCCTGCCCTGCCCTGCCCTGCCCTGCCCTGGCTTCCCTTGCCCTGTCCTACCCTGCACTGCCCTGCCCTGCCTTCCCTTGCCCTCCCCTGCCCTGCCCTGCCCTTCCCTGGCTTCCCTTGCCGTGCCCTGCCCTGGCTTCACTTGCCTTGCCCTGCCCTGCTTTGCCCTGCTCTTCCCTGGCTTCCCTTACTCTGCCCTGACCTGCCTTCCCTGCCCTGGCTTCTCTTGCCCAGCCCTGCCCTGCCCTGGCTTCTTTTGCCCTGCATTGCCCTGCCCTGCCCTGCCCTGGCTTCTCTTGCCCTGCCCTACCCTGCCCTGGCTTCCCTTGCCCTGCCATGCCCTGATATGCCCTGCTCTGCCCTGGCTTCCCTTGCTCTGAATTGCCCTGCCCTGCCCTGCCCTGGCTTCCCTTGCCCTGTTTTGCCCTGCCCTGCCCTGCCCTGCCTTGGCTTCCCTTGCCCTGTCATGCCCTGCCCTGCCCTGCCCTGCCCTGGCTTCCCTTGCCCTGCCATGCCCTGATATGCCCTGCTCTGCCCTGGCTTCCCTTTCTCTTCCCTGCCCTGCCCTGCCCTGCCCTGGCTTCTCTTGCCCTGCCCTGCCCTGCCCTGGTTTCCCTTGCCCTGCCCTGCCCTGCCCTGCCCTGACGTGCCCTTCCCTGCCCTGCCCTGCCCTGCCCTGCCCTACCCTGTCTTCCCTTGCTCTGCCCTGCCCTGCCCTGCCCTGCCCTGGCTTCCCTTGCCCTGCCATGCCCTGATCTGCCCTGCTGTGCCCTAGTTTCCCTTGCTCTGCCCTGCCCTGCCCTGCCCTGGCTTCCCTTGCACTGTTTTGCCCTGCCCTGCCATGCCTGCCCTGCCCTGCTTTGCCCTGCCCTGCCCTGGTTTCCCTTGCCTTGCCCTGCCCTGCCCTGCCCTGACGTGCCCTTCCCTGCCCTGCCCTGCCCTGCCCTGCCCTGCCCTGCCCTGGTTTCCCTTGCCTTGCCCTGCCCTGCCCTGCCCTGACGTGCTCTTCCCTGCCCTGCCCTGCCCTGCCCTACCCTGTCTTCCCTTGCTCTGCGCTGCCCTGCCCTGCCCTGCCCTGGCTTCCCTTGCCCTGCCCTGTCCTGCCCTGCCCTGCCTTGCCTTGGATTCCCTTGCCCTGCCCTGCCCTGCCCTGGCTTCCCTTGCCCTGCCATGCCCTGCCCTGCCCTGCCCTGGCTTCCCTTGCCCTGTTTTGCCCTGGATTCCCTTGCCCTGCCCTGCCCTGCCCTGGCTTCCCTTGCCCTGCCATGCCCTGCCCTGCCCTGCCCTGGCTTCCCTTGCCCTGTTTTGCCCTGCCCTGCCCTGCCCTGCCCGACCCTGGCTTCCCTTGCCCTACCCTGCCCTGCCCTGCTCTGCCCTGGCTTCCCTTGCTCTGCCCTGCCCTGCCCTGCCCAGCCCTGGCTTCCCATGCCCTTCCCTGCCCTGCCCTGGCTTCCCTTGCTCTGCCGTGCCCTGCCCTGCACTGCCCTGCCCTGCCATGGCTTCCCTTGCCCTGCCCTGCCCTGCCCTGCTTTGCCCTAACTTCCCTTGCCCTGCCCTGCCCTGCCCTGGCTTCCCTTGCCCTGCCCTGCCCTGCCCTGCCCTGGTTTCCCTTGCCCTGCCCTGCCCTGCCCTGCTCTGCCCTGGCTTCCCTTGACCTGACCTGCCCAGCCCTGCCCTGCCCTAGCTTCCCTTGCCCTGACCTGCCCTGCCCTGCTCTGGATTCACTTTCCCTGCCCTGCGCTTCCCTGGCTTCCCTTGACCTCCCCTGCCCTGCCCTGCCCTCACCCCTGAGGCCCCACTCCTCACCCCTGAGGCCCCACTCGTGAGTCCTGAGGCCCCACTCGTGAGTCCTGAGGCCCCACTCCTCACCCCTGAGGCCCCAGTCGTGAGTCCTGAGGCCCCACTCCTCACCCCTGAGGCCCCACTCGTGAGTCCTGAGGCCCCACTTCTCACCCCTGAGGCCCCACTCGTGAATCCTGAGGCCCCACTCCTCACCCCTGAGGCCCCACTCCTCACCCCTGAGGCCCCACTCGTGAGTCCTGAGGCCCCACTCGTGAGTCCTGAGGCCCCACTCCTCACCCCTGAGGCCCCACTCGTGAGTCCTGAGGCCCCACTCCTCACCCCTGAGGCCCCACTCGTGAGTCCTGAGGCCCCACTCCTCACCCCTGAGGCCCCACTCCTCACCCCTGAGGCCCCACTCGTGAGTCCTGAGGCCCCACTCCTCACCCCTGAGGCCCCACTCGTGAGTCCTGAGGCCCCACTCCTCACCCCTGAGGCCCCACTCGTGAATCCTGAGGCCCCAC
Organism: Callipepla californica brunnescens; assembly: GCA_023055505.1. NCBI lineage: Eukaryota > Metazoa > Chordata > Aves > Galliformes > Odontophoridae > Callipepla > Callipepla californica. Next base: position 3,989,911 of record JALIRH010000048.1, on the reverse strand, counting down.
TCGTGAATCCTGAGGCCCCACTCCTCACCCCTGAGGCCCCACTCGTGAGTCCTGAGGCCCCACTCCTCACCCCTGAGGCCCCACTCGTGAGTCCTGAAGCCGCACTCCTCACCCCTGAAGCCCCACTCGTGAGTCCTGAGGCCCCACTCCTCACCCCTGAGGCCCCACTCCTCACCCCTGAGGCCCCACTCCTCACCCCTGAGGCCCCACTCGTGAGTCCTGAGGCCCCAATCCTCACCCCTGAGGCCCCAATCCTCACCCCTGAGGCCCCACTCTTGAGTCCTGAGGCCCCACTCCTCACCCCTGAGGCCCCACTCGAGAGTCCTGAGGCCCCACTCCTCACCCCTGAGGCCCCACTCGTGAGTCCTGAGGCCCCACTCCTCACCCCTGAGGCCCCACTCGTGAATCCTGAGGCCCCACTCCTCACCCCTGAGGCCCCACTCGTGAGTCCTGAGGCCCCACTCGTGAGTCCTGAGGCCCCACTCCTCACCCCTGAGGCCCCACTCCTCACCCCTGAGGCCCTGTAGGGTAAATAACCCTAAAGAAAGTAGATGGTATACAAGTAAACAGCAAAAAGAGATTGGCTCACCTTGATGATGGTCGAGGCGAACCGATAACACCACCAGGAAGGGATCTCCAACAATAGATCCGTCCCCGCTGGTGGTCAGCCCTTAAATTGGGGTCATGGGAGAGGTGGTGTCAAACTCCATTGTCCCCATTGATTCCTATGGCCCCATTGATTCCTCTGACCACATTTATTCCTATGGTCCCATTAATTCCTATGGCACCATTGAGTTCTATGGCCCCATTGAGTTCTATGGCCCCATTGATTCCTATCGACCCATTGAGTCCTAATGCCCTATTGATTCGTAGGGCACCATTGATTTCTATGGCCCTATAGAGATCTAGGGCCCCATTGAGTTCTATGGCCCCATTGAGTTCTATGGCCCCATTGATTCCTTAGACCGCATTGATTCCTTAGACCGCATTGATTCCTATGGCCCCATTTCGTTCAATGGCCGCATTGATTCCTGTGGCCCCATTGATCCCTAAGGCCCCAATGATTCCTAGGGCCCCATTGACTTCTATGGCCCCATTGACTTCTATGGCCCCATTGATCCCTATGGCCTTAATGATTCCTATGGCCCCATTGAGTTCTATGGCCCCGTTGAGGTCTATGGCCCCATTGATTACTAGTTCCCCATTGATACCTATGGCCACATTGATTCCTAGTACCCCATTGAGTTCTATAGCCACAGTGAGTTCTATGGCCCCAGTGAGTTTTATGGCTCCACTGCTTCCTATTGCCCCATTGAGTTCTAAGACCCTGTTGAGTTCCTATGGCCCCATTGATCCCTATGGCCCCATTATTTTCTTGGCTCCATTGATTCCTATGTCCCCATTGATTCCTATGGCCTCATTGAGTTCTAAGGCCCCATTGATTCCTTGAGCCCCATTGATTCTTAGTGCCCTATTGATTCCTATTACTCTATTGATTCCTATGGCCCCATTGGCTTCTGCTGGCAACCTTGAGTTCTATGGCCCTATTGATTCCTAAGGCCCCAATGATTCCAATGGAACCATTGAGTCATATGGCCCATTTGAGTTCTATGGCCCCATTGATCCCTATCGCCCCATTGATTCCTATGGCCCCATTGATTCCTAGAGCCTCATTGATTCATAGTGCCCTACTGATTCCTATTGCCCTATTGATTCCTATGTACCCATTGACTTCTATGGCCCCCTTGAATTCTATGGCCCCATTGATTCCTATGTCCCCATTGATTCCTAAGGCCCCATTGAGTTTTATGGCCCAATGGAGTTCTATGGCTCCATTAAGTTCTATGGTCCCTTTGATTCCTTTGGCCCCATTGACTTCTAAGGCCCAATTGAGTTCTATGGCCCCATTGATTCCTATAGCCCTTTTGGTTCATATGGCACCAGGGAGTCCTATAGCTTCATTGAGTTCTATGATCCCTTTGACTCCAATGGCCCCATTCATTCCTATGGCCCCATTGAGTTCTATGGCCCCATTGATTCCTAGAGCCACACTGATTCCTAGTGCCACTTTGATTCCTATGGCCCTATTGATTCCTATGGCTCCATTGATTCTTATGGCCCCATTGAGTTCCATGGCCCCATTGATTCCTATGGCCCCATTGAGTTCTATTGCTCCTTTTATTCCTATGGCCCCTTTGATTCCTATGGCCCCATTGATTCCTATAGCCCCATTGATTCCTATGGCCCCAATGAATTCTATGGCCCCATTGATTCCTAAGGCCCCATTGATTCCAATGGAACCATTGAGTCATATGGACCATTTGAGTTCTACGGTTCCATTGATTCCTATGGCCCCATTGAGTTTCATGGCCCCATTGATTCCTATGGCCCCATTGATTCCTATATCCCCATTGACTCCTATGGCCCCATCGACTCCTATGGCCCCATTGAGTTCTATTGCCCCATTGATTCCTGTGGCCCCTTTGATTCCTATGGCCACATTGATTCCTAAGGCCCCACTGATTCCTAACGCCCTTTGAGTTCTATGGCCCAATTGATTACTCGGGCCTCATTGATTTCTATGGCCCCGTTTATTCCTATGGCCCCATCGACTCCTATGGACCTATTGATTCCTATCCCTACTGATTCCTAAGACCCCCTTCATTCCTATGGCCCCATTCATTCCTATGGCCCAATGGAGTTCTAAGGTCCCATTGATCCCTATGGCCCCATTGAGTTCTATGGCCCCACTGATTCATGTGGCACCATTGATTCCTATGGCCCCATTGATTCCTATGGCCCCATTGAGTTCTGTGGCCCAATTAATTCTGATGGCCATATTGAGCTCTATGAACCCATTGATTCCTATGGCTTCATTGATCCCTATGGCCACATTGATTCCTATGGCCACATTGAATCCTTTGAGTTCTATGGCCCCATTGATTCCTGTGGACACTTTGAGTTCTATGGACCCATTGATTCCTGTTGCCCCTTTGAGTTCTATGGGCACAGTGAGTTCTATGGCCCCACTGAGTTTTATGGCTCCACTGCTTCCTATGGCCCCGTTGATTCCTATGGACCCATTGACTTCTATAGCCACATTGATTCCTACGTCCCCATTGATAACTATGGCCCCTTTGAGTTCTATGGCCCCATTGATTCCTATGGTCCCATTGATTCCTATATCCCCATTGAGTTCTTTGACATTACTGATTCCTACGGCCCCATTGAGTTCTTTGGGCACTTTGAGTTCTATGCTCCCATTGATTTCTATGGCCCCATTAATTCCTTGGACCCATTGATTCCTATGTCCCCATTGATTCCTATGTCCCCATTGATTCCTAAGGCCCCATTGATTCCTTAGGCCCCATTGAGTTCTATGGCTCATTGATTCCTACGGCCCCATTGATTCCTATGGCCCCATTGATTCCTGTGGCCCCATTGACTCCTATGGCCCCATCGACTCCTATGGACCTATTGATTCCTATGGCCCCATTGAGTATTATTGCCCCTTTGATTCTTATGGCCCCTTTGATTCATATGACCCCTTTGATTCCAATGACCCAGGGAGTACTATGGCCCCAGTGAGTTTTATGGCTCCACTGCTTTTTATGGTCCCATTGAGTTCTATGGCCCCCTTGAGTTCTGTAGCCGCAATGATTCCTATGCCCGTATTGATTCCTATGGCCTCACTGAATCCTAAGGCCCTTTGAGTTCTATGGTACCATGGAGTTTTATGGCTCCATTGAGTTTTATGGTCCCTTTGATTCCTAAGGCCCCATTGATTCCTATGGCCCAATAGACTCCGATGGCCTTATAGACTCCGATGGCCCCATTGATTCCTATGGCCCCATTGAGTTCTATGGCCCCATTGACTCCTATGGCCACATTGACACCTAAGGCTCCACTGCTTTATATGGCAGAATTGATTCCTATGGCTCCATTGATTCCTAAATCCCCATTAATTCCTTGGCCCCATTGATTCCTAAGGCCCCATTGATTCCTAAGGCCCCATTGATTTCTAAGGCCCCATTGATTTCTAAGGCCCCATTGATTCCTAGGGCCACATTGATTCCTAGGGCCACATTGAATCCTATGGCCCTTTGATTCCTATGGCCCTTTGTGTTCTATGTCCGCATTGATCCCTACGGTCCCATTGATTCCTATTGCTCCCTTGATCCCTATGGACCCATTGATTCCTATGGCTCCATTGAGTTCTATGGCCCCACTGATTAGTGTGGCCCCTTTGATTCCTATGGCCCCATTGATTCCTAAGGCCCCATTGAGTTCTATGGTCCCATTGAGTTCTATGGCCCAATTGATTCCTAATGCCCCATTGAGTTCTATGGCCCCATTGAGTTCTATGACCGCATTGATTCCTGTGGCCCATTGATTCCTGTAGCTCCATTGATTCCTATGGCCCCTTTGAGTTCTATGGCCCCACTGATTCCTATGGCCCCATTGATTCTTATGGCCACTTTGATTCCTGTGGCCCCTTTTAGTTCTATGGCCCCACTGATTCCTATGGCACCTTTGAGTTCTATGGCCGCATTGAGTTCTATTGCCACATCGAGTTCTATGACCCCATATATCCCTATGACCACATGAATTCCTATGGCCCCACTGATTCCTATGGCACCTTTGAGTTCTAAGACACCATTGACTTCTATGGCCACATTGGTCCCTATGGCCCCACTGATCACTATGGCCCCATTGATTCCAATGGCCGCATTGAGTTCTATGTCCCCATTGATTCCTATGGCGCCATTGATTCCTACAGCTGCTTTGACTTCTACGGCCACATTGATTCCTATGGCCCGATTGAGTTCTTTAGCCACAGACAGTTCTCTGGCCCCAGTGAGTTTTATGGCTCCACTCCTTCCTATGGCCCCATTGATTCGTAAGGCCCCATTAATTCTAAGGCCCGATTGAGTTTTATGGCCCCATTGATTCCTGTGGCCCCATTGATTCCTATGGCCCAATTGATTCCTAAGGCCCCTTTGAGTTCTATGGCCCCTTTGAGTTCTATGTCCCCATTGATTCCTAGGGACCCATTGATTCCTAGGGGGTAAATTCATAGCTTTGTCCACAATGAGTTCTATAACCACATTGAGTTCTATAGCCCCATTTTTTCCTATGGCCCTGTCAACGGTTTACCGGGCTGGATCGGTCCGGTTCCGCGACGATTGGTGCGGGGGACCCACGGACCCACGCCCCAGGAAAGGGCAAGGAAAATGGGAAAAGGGAAAAGGGAGATGGGCCTAGAAACAAAACAGCGGCAACGATCTGAGGAGGAAAGCTAATTTACTAAATAAGATATCAGAAAGTAAAATAACAGAATATAATACAATATAATTGGAATTGAGGCTAATGAATCAAATAAAATGAGCAAGAGAGAGTGTCCGATAAACCGAAGGCCTTACGCTAACGCTGAAGGCGATACAGCAGCGAGCACCCACTGCTGAGACGATCTCGAAGGAAAGAGAGAGAGAGAGTGTCCCGTGACCGCTGAGGGTTTTTATCTGTTCCCTCTGAGCGGAAAACACGTAAAAATACAAAGCATCGCAAAGTCCTCTGGGGAATGTAGTTCTTCTTCTCTTCTGAGGCAGGTATACCTGGAGGTGTACACCTGATTCTCTCAGGATCATGCTCTTGGTCTGGTTCATCGTGAATGAATGCAGGGTCATGTAACATTTCCACTACAGCATATTCTCTCAAATAATTTATGCCTTTTTCCATATCAGACCATTTCTTTTTCTCAGGCAACAGATCATCTCTGAAGGAGTATTTTTCTTTCACGGATATCAGCATCCGCTTCCAGAGAGTGAAGGGTCTATTGTGGCATGGACTAATGCCTCTGTCAATGGCAGAGTCCCTGGCAATGCTACCCAATTGGCGAGCTTCGTTACCATCTAGCCATACACTGTTGGCCCCACTGTCCCAACAGCGTAGTAACCAGGTGACAATAGGTTCATTTGCGTGGCGTGTAAAGTCTTTTCTCAAACTTCGAATTTCATTCATTTTCATAGGTCGAGTAACATCGGTAATAACCTCTCTTTCATCTTCTACTCTATCAGGACTTATTGCCCTCCTAGGTGTTGGTGACCGTAATCTTGTGGGGTGTCTCAGCCCTCCTAATGGAAAGTCTGAAGTTTTAAACAACCTCTCTGGACCTATTTTCTCCTCTTCTCTTGCAGCGTCTGATTCCTCTACTTTGTCCTCTTCCCTTTCAGAGTCTGTTTCTTCCACTCTCAGCTCCTCCTCTTTCTTCTCTGTTAAGGGCGTCGAGACTTTTTTCATTTTCCGCCCTCTTACAGGGGCAACTGACATCAATTCTGATGTCACCTGTGGTTGATCATATTGGTTAGAATTAATGATCATCTTCTCTAGCTCGGCTCGAAGTCCGTCTCGCTCAGCTGTGACGAAATGTAGTTCACCTTGGAGCCTGACTTGTAGAGCCCGAACATGGATTAGTTCATTTTGGAAACGGAGTAATGTAAATTGATAGGCATCTTGCTCAGTTTTGAGGGAGTCTCGCTCAGATTGGAGGGCATCTAATTCAGATTGGAGGGCATCTCGCTCGGATTGGAGGGCATCTTGTTGAGACTGAGGGCTATTGAGTTTGGATTGGAGGGCATCTCGCTCAGTTTGGAGGGCGTCTCTCTCAGACTGGAGAGCGTCCATGTTGGATTGGAGAGCATCATGTTGAGACTGGAGGGTGTCTCTCTCGGATTGGAGGGCATCTCGCTCAGTTTGGAGGGCATCTCGCTCAGACTGGAGAGTGTCCATGTTGGATTGGAGAGCATCATGTTGAGACTGGAGGGCGTCTCTCTCGGATTGGAGTGTGTCTCTTTCGGTCTGGAGGGCGTCTCTCTCGGTCTGGAGGGCGTCCATGTTGGATTGGAGAGCATCATGTTGAGACTGGAGGGTGTCCCTCTCGGATTGGAGGGCATCCATGTTGGATTGGAGAGCATCATCTTGAGACTGGAGGGCGTCTCTCTCGGATTGGAGGGCATCCATGTTGGATTGGAGAGCATCATGTTGAGACTGGAGGGTGTCCCTCTCGGTCTGGAGGGTGTCTCTCTCCGTCTGGAGGGCGTCCATGTTGGATTGGAGAGCTTCTTGTTGAGACTGGAAGGCGTCTCTCTCGGTTTGGAGGACGTCTCTCTCAGTTTGGAGGGCGTCCATGTTGATCTGAAGAGCTTCTTGTTGAGACCGGAAGGCGTCTCTCTCGATCTGGAGGGCGTCTCTCTCGGTCTGGAGGGCGTTCATGTTGGCCTGGAGAGCTTCTTGTTGAGACTGGAAGGTGTCTCTCTCAGTCTGGAGGACGTCCATGTTGGACTGGAAAGCATCTAGTTGAGACTGGAGGGTGTCTCTCTCGGTCTGGAGGGCATCTCTCTCGGTCTGGAGGGCGTCTCTCTCCGTCTGGAGGGTCTGATTGTCAGCTAAAAGACTGTCTTTCTCAATTTGGAGACTATCCCTTTCGGCTCGGAGACTCTCTCGCTCAATTTCAAAAACTCTAAGCCTCTCTGGAATAGTATTGAATAAGGCCCGGTAAGCATAAGCCAGACCCCAAATAATTTGGTCCTCCTCAGATCTGTCTGAGCCATAACATCCCTGTCTCAAATATCTGCTTAGGTTCTCAGGATCTTGCAGGTGTTCAGGAGAAAAGTCCCATGACACCGGTGATGACCACTTCTCTAAAGTCTCTCCTAAGTCCCTCCAAACTCCCTGCCAGTCACTGTTCTCTGGCTCTGGGGAAGTCTTTCTCAAAATATTATAAATATAGATACCGATAAAGAGTACATTCAGGGAGACTGACACCACAATCATTACGAGCATTGGATGAGCATTCAGAAAACGCCTAATGAATTCAAAGGAGAGGCCAGGAGCCGGTTTAAAAATCATGAGTTCCGTAGAATTAACAACTCCACCTGGGGTTGCTCCCCCCGGAACTGAATGCCACATCATATACAAAAGCCAGGTAGGTATTTCCATCATTGTTTTTAGTTTATCATATAGAGACCAAGCTCCATAGATCAGAATGGCAAACTTAATTAAGTCCCAGTATATTCTGAGCATTACAAGGGAACAAACCATGAAATGCAGCCCCTTTAAGAGCAGTTTAAAAAGCGAGAGCATTTTTTTTTCTTTTTTTTTTCTTAACTAAAACAAGCTAGCAGTACCCAAAAAAGTTTACAGATATCCCAGAACAACTGGCAGTACGCCCAGACTTCAAGGTCGTGTTATGCCGTACAGTACCTGCAGTACAGATAAGATTATCAATGATCCATGGGGCTGGAGCATCAGCTCCTCAACTCTTAATGCAATACATGATGTTATGATGTGGAATACCAGTACCAAAAATCATAAAACCATGACAGGCCCCATTGATTCCTAAGGATACACTGATTCCTATGGCCCCATTGAGTTCTATAGCCACATTGATTCCTGTGGCCCCACTGATTCCTACGGCCCCATTGAGTTCTATGGCCACATTGATTCCTGAGGCCCTTTGATTCCTAGGGACCCACTGATTCCTATGGCCCCATTGAGTTCTATGGCCCCACTGATTCCTATGGCCCCATTGATCCCTAAGGCCCCATTGATTCCTAAGGCCCCATTGAGTTCTATGGCCCCATTGATTCCTGTGTCCACATTGATTCCCAAGGCCTTATTGGGTTCTCTTGCCCGATTGATTCCCATTTCCAAATTGTGTTCTATGGCCCCATTAAGTTCTATGGCTCCATTGAGTTCTATGGCCCCATTGATTCCTATGGCCCCTTTGATTCCTATGGCCCTATTAAATTCTATGGCCCCATTCAGTTCTATGGAACCATTGATTCCTAGGGCCCTATTGATTCCTAGGGCCCCATTGATTCCTAGGGCCCCATTGAGTTCTATGGCCCCATTGATTCCTATGGCCCCTTTCATAACTATGGCCCCATTTATTCCTATGACCCGATTGAGTTTTATGGCCCCATTGATTCCTAAGTCCCCATTGATTCCTAGGGCACCGGTGATCCCTAAGGCCCCTTTGAGTTTTATGGCCTCATTGATTCCTGTGGCCCCATTGATTCCTATGGCCCCAATGAGTTTAATCGCCCCACTGATTCCTATGGCACCATTGAGTCCTATGGCCCCTTTGAGTTCTATGGCCCCATTGAGTTCTATTGCCCCATTGAGTTCTATGACCCCATCGATTCCTATGGCCCCATTGATTCCTATGGCCCAAATGATTCCTATGGCCCCACTGATTCCTATGGCACCATTGAGTTCTATGGCCCCATTGAGTTCTATGCCCAATTGAGTTTTATGGCCTCATTGATTCCTGTGGCCCACTTGATTCTTATGGCCCCATTGATTCCTATGGCCCCATTGATTCCTATGGATCCACTGATTCCTATGGATCCACTGATTCCTATGACACCATTCAGTTCTATGGCCCCATTGAGTTCTATGGCCCAATTAAGTTTTATGGCCCCATTGATTCCTAATGCCCCATTAAGTTCTATGGCCCTATTGATTCCTATGGCCCTATTAAATTCTATGGTTCCATTGAGTTCTATGGAATCATTGATTCCTATGGCCCCAATGATTCCTGTGGCGCCAATGATCCCTATGGCCCCAATGATTCCTAGGGCCCCATTGACTTCTATGTCCCCTTTGACTTCTATGGCCCCATTGAGTTCTATGGCCCATTGATTCCTATATCCCCATTGATTCCTATGGCCCCATTAATTCCTCAGGCCCCATTGAGTTCTTTGGCCCCCTTGAGTTCTATGGCCCCATTGATTCCTGAGGCTTCATTGATTCCTATGGTGCCATTAATTCCTAAGTCCACATTGAGTTCTATTGCCCCCTTGAGTTCTATGGCCCCATTGATTCCTGTGGCTTCATTGATTCCTATGGCCCCATTGATTCCTAAGGCCCCATTGAGTTCTATGGCCCCATTGATTCCTAGGGCCCCATATAGTTCTATGCCCCATTGATTCCTGTGGCCCTATTTTGTTCTATGGCCCCATTGATTCCTAGGGCTCTATTGAGTTCTATGTCCACATTGAGTTCTATGGCCCCATTGAGTTCTATGGCACCACTGATCCCGATGGCCCCATTGATCCCTATGGCCCCTTTGATTCCTATGGCCCCAATGATTGCTATGGCCCCATTGATTCCTATGGCCCCATTGAATCCTAAGGCTCCATTGAGTTCAATATCCCCATTGATTCCTATGGCCCCATTGATTGCTATGGCCCCAATGAGTTCTATGGCCACATTGATTCCTTTGGCCCCATTGATTCCTATGGCCCCATTGAGTTCTATGTCCTCATATATTCCTATGTATATATATATATTCCTATGGCAAATTTTGTCTCTCTCTCTCAGTTGTTCATTTTTATTAGATTTAGTAAAGTTACCGTTCCTCTCAAATTGTGTCGTTGTGTTACTCATCTGTTCCCTTGTCAGGGGTTTGTGAGCTGGTTCGGCCTGGCCCCGCAACAACCGAGGAAGGAGACCCACAGGCCCACACCCCGGACAGGGGGAAGGGGGAAAGGAAAAAAAGGAAATAAGCCCCAAAACAAAACAGCGGCAACGATCTGAGGGGGAAAAGCTAATTTACTAAATAAGACATCAGGAAGTAAATAACACAATATAATGCAATACAATTTGGAATTAAGCCTAATGAATCAAACAAAACGGGTGAGAGAGAGAGAGAGAGAGAGAGAGTGAGTGCCCGATAAACCGAAGGCCTTACACTAACGCTGAAGGCGGATGGCAGCGAGCACCAACTCCTAAGTGATCCTAGAGGAGAGAGAGAGAACGTCCCGTGACTGCAGAGGGTTTTTATCTGTTCCCTCTGAGCGGAAAACACGTGAAAAAATACAAAGCATTGCAAAGTCCTCTGGGGAATGTAGTTCTCCCTGACTCCCAATGCACCACATGATGCCATGATGTGGAATACCAGTACCAAAAAATCATAAAACCACGACATCCCTCTGTTTCCCCCTCCCCCCTGAGCGCGCAGTTCTGCTGAGGCGGCCGCGTGGCCACTGAGGGGCAGTTTTTTTTTTCCTTGTGTTGCTGTCACGGATAACACCGTGACACATTATTGGTGGTGAATGCGGGCAGGGCAGTATTTGTACTCCCCTGTAAAACTGGTGCTGAGTGGACTAAGTGTTTTCATGTACCTTGGAGCATGTTGGCGTCTTTTTAAGCTCCTCATGTTCAGCACCGGAGTCATATATGCATACAGCTGCTTTAGTGTGCTGATGGGGTTTACCCCCCTCCTGCCTAAACGCCCTGGTTAATATGACAGATTATATGGCATTTGGATTGGTTTCCAGGTACTCTTTTCAGGTTTTTATCTATGTTCAAGATGTCAGCCTGGCAACTGTGTTATCTGTTTTCCTGAATGTATTCTGTGCAATGGTATTTTACATCCAGTGGAGGAAGTCTTCCTCAGAATTAGAGAGTGTTGAATGGCAGGGAGCGTCGGAAAAATTAGGAAAGAAATTAGAAGCGTGGGGACCCCCGGTGCAATGTGATTTTGATCTTGAGCACCTGCGGGATCCTGAGAAATTCAGTGAGTGTTTAGGTCAGGAGTCATGTGACTCAGGAAGATCTGAGAAGGAACGGATTCTTTGGGGTTTGGCTTGTGCTTATCGAGCTATAATTGATATTCTGGAGAGAAATGGTTTCCAAACCGAGGTTCAGAGCAAAAATGAAAACCTTGAGGTTAAACCTGACCAGTCACAGGAAGCACCGGCACCTGTGTCGGTTGCCCCTGTGGAAGGCTAGAAATGGAAACGAGTGTCCTCTCGGCTAGAACGGAAAGAAGAAGAAGCAGAGAAAAAAAAGGAAGATCCAGGTGAGGGGCCCTCCTCAGCACCACCACCACCACCACCTAGAAAGGCCACTAAGAAAAGTGTGAGACATGGAGAGGACAGTGATGATGAAGAAATCACCATTACTACTATTCGTCGGCCCCTAAAGATGACTGAAATCCAGGGTTCAAGAAAGGAGTTTGTACGGCGCTCAGATGAACCTATTGTCACCTGGTTGCTGCGGTGTTGGGACAACGGTGCCAGCAGCGTGTCCCTAGATGGCAACGAAGCCCGCCAACTGGGAAGCATTGCTCGAGACCCAGCTATCAACAGAGGGATTAGTAGATGTCTGAGTGGAGTTGCTACCCTCTGGGAACGAGTACTAGTAGCTGTAAAGGAGAGATTTCCTTACAAAGACGATCTGGAGCCTAAGGTGGAAGGATGGAATACTGTGGAGAAGGGCGTCCAATTTTTGAGAGAAATGGCTGTAGTAGAGATGCTGTACGATCCTACTTTCGTCCCTAACAATCCACACCAGGACCGCGATCCTGAGAAAGCATGGTGTAAAGCTGATGTATATCGGAAGCTCTCAAAAACAGCACCAGAAAGGTACGCAAGTACACTGGTAGCAACATTTAATATACTCGAGGGCCGAAACAGAAGACTCCCATTTCATGAAGTGGTTACTACACTTCAAAACTTTGAACAACAACTTCCACCATCACACATTTCCATTGCAGCTGTATCATCGGTAGCAGGAGAAGTCAGTGACATAAAGAAGATACTGAAAATGATACTGGAGGAATTGTCCTCGCTGATGAACCGGGATGGACCTGTGTCAGTATCAGAAACACCGGATGAAGATGGGGATGATCCAAAGAATCTGATGGAGAAACGGATCAAACTGATAAAAGTCTCAGCCATCAAAGGCAACCGCCTCTCTGCTCGAGTAGATGACAGCAGTAACTTCATGTCGCGTGTGTCCATGTGGAGCTTCTTACGAGAAAATGGAGAGGACATGAAGAAGTGGCATAAAAAACCCACCCCTGCACTACGAGCACGTGTGAGAGAATTACAGCAGAGATCACCCACCAATGAAATTGCTCCGGTCACCACAGGGAACCAATAGAGGGGCCCTGCCCTCAGCCAGGGGAGGGAAAGGGATAATAGAGTGTATTGGACTGTGTGGATTCGATGGCCTGGCACATCAGAGCCACAAAAATATAAGGCACTGGTGGACACTGGTGCACAGTGCCCTCTAATGCCTTTGAGTTATAAAGGGACAGAATTGATTTATATTTCTGGAGTGACTGGGGGCTCTCAGGAATTGTCTGTGTTGGAGGCAGAAATAAGCATCACTGGTAAAGACTGGCAGAAACATCGTATAGTGACTGGACAGGGGGCTCCATGCATACTCAAGTATTGATTATCTTAGAAGGGGACATTTCAAGGATCCCAAGGGATACCGATGGGCTTTTGGAATAGCTGCTGTAGATGCAGACAACATTCAGCAGCCGTCTATTTTATCTGGCCTGTCAGAAGATCCGTCTGTTGTGGGGGTACTGAAAGTAAAAGAGCAGCAGGTACCAATTGCTACGAGAACAGTACATAGACGGCAATACCGCACCAACAGGGATTCCTTGCTCCCCATTCATAATTTGATCCGTCAGTTAGAGGGCCAGGGAGTGATCAGCAAAACCCACTTACCGTTTAACAGCCCCATATGGCCGGTACATGAATCCAATGGAGAATGGAGGCTGACAGTAGATTACCGTGGTCTGAATGAAGTCACACCCCCACTGAGCGCTGCTGTGCCAGATATGTTGGAGCTGCAATATGAACTGGAGTCAAAAGCAGACAAGTGGTATGCTACCACTGACATTGCCAATGCATTCTTCTCTATTCCTTTGGCCACAGAGTGCAGACCACAGTTTGCTTTCACGTGGAGGGGCGTTCAGTACACTTGGAACCGTTTGCCCCAGGGGTGGAAACACAGCCCAACCATTTGCCATGGGTTGATTCAGACCACACTGGAACAGGGTGGCGCACCTGAGCACCTCCAGTACGTTGATGACATTGTTGTGTGGGGTGATACAGCAGAAGAAGTTTTTAAAAAAGGAGAGCGAATAATCCAAATTCTTCTGGGTGCTGGTTTTGCTATCAAACGAAACAAAGTGAAGGGACCTGCCCAAGAAATCCAGTTTCTAGGAGTAAAACGGCAAGATGGGCGTCGTCACATCCCAGGAGATGTGGTTGACAAAATCACCAGCATGTCACCACCCACTAGCAAAAAGGAGACACAGTCTTTTCTTGGTGTAGTAGGCTTTTGGAGGATGCATGTCCCAAATTACAGCCTCATAGTAAGCCCCCTCTCTCAGGTGACCCGAAAGAAGAATAATTTTGCATGGGGTCCTGAACAGCAGCAGGCCTTTGAGCAGATTAAACAGGAGATAGCCCGTGCTGTTGCCCTGGGGCCAGTACGGATGGGACAGGACGTAAAGAACATCTTCAACACTGCTGCTGGAGAGAAAGGTCCCACTTGGAGTCTGTGGCAAAGAGCTTCTGGGGAGACCCGAGGCCGACTCCTGGGATTTTGGAGCAGAGCGTACAGGGGTTCGGAGGAGTGCTACACTCCAACTGAGAAGGAGATTTTGGCAGCATATGAGGGAGTTTGAGCTGCCTCTGTAGTGATTGGCACTGAGACGCAGCTCCTCCTGGCACCTCGATTGCCAGTGCTGAACTGGATGTTCAGAGGAAAGGTTCCCTCCACCCATCATGCCACCGATGCCACCTGGAGTAAATGGATTGCGCTGATTACACAGCGAGCTTGGATGGGAATCCTCAGCCGTCCAGGGATATTAGAGGTGATCATGGACTGGCCTGAAGGCAAGAAATTTGGAACATCACCAGCAGAGGAGGTACCACGCGCAACAGAGGCCCCACCATATAACGAACTAACAGAAAATGAGAAGACATATCCCCTCTTCACTGATGGATTGTGTTGTATTGTTGGGAAACATCGCAGATGGAAGGCTGCTGTGTGGAGCCCCACACGACGAGTAGCAGAGGCCACTGAAGGAGAAGGAGAATCGAGTCAATTTGCAGAGGTAAAGGCTGTTCAGCTGGCCTTAGATGTGGCTGAACGGGAGAGGTGGCCAACACTGTATCTTTATACTGACTCTTGGATGGTGGCAAATGCTTTATGGGGGTGGTTGCAGCAGTGGGAACAAAACAACTGGCAACGGAAGGGTAAACCTATCTGGGCTGCGGAACTGTGGAAAGACATTGATGTCCGAACAAAAAGGTTGGGTGTAAAGGTGCGTCACGTAGATGCTCATGTGCCCAAGAATCGAGCTACTGAAGAACAGAAAAATAACCATCAGGTAGATCAAGCTGCCAAAATTGAGGTGTCTCAAATAGACTTGGATTGGCAGAACAAAGGAGAGTTATTTTTAGCTCGGTGCGCCCATGAGACCTCAGGCCATCAAGGAAGGGACGCGACCTATAAGTGGGCTAGAGACCGAGGGGTGGACTTCACTATGGATGCCATCGCACAAGTGATCCATGACTGTGATAAATGTGCCAAGAGGATGAATCCTCTGGCAGGAAGGGCGATGGCAGAAGTATAAATATGGGGAGCCGTGGCAGGCTGATTACATCACCTTGCCGCGATCTCGCAATGGTAAGTGTTATGTGCTCACCATGGTGGAGGCAACCACTGGGTGGCTTGAAACATATGCAGTACCCCATGCTACCGCCCAAAACACCATCTTAGGTTTAGAGAAGCAAATCCTATGGCAACATGGAACCCCAGAAAGAATTGAGTCCGATAATGGGATTCATTTCAAATATTCACTTGTGGATACTTGGGCCAAGGAACATGGCATTGAATGGGTCTATCATATTCCCTACCATGCACCAGCTGCTGGTAAGATCGAGCGCTACAACGGGTTGTTAAAAACTACACTGAAAGCACTGGGTGGCGGGAAATTTAAGCACTGGGAGAAAAATCTGTCAGAAGCCACCTGGTTGGTCAACAGAGATGGTCCTACACAATCCAGCTCCCTACAGACCATAGAGGGAGATAAGGTCCCTGTAGTACATGTAAAGAACATGTTGGGAAAAGCAGTGTGGGTCCTTCCAGCCTCTGGAAAGGGCAAACCCCTCCGTGGAACAGTTTTTGCACAGGGACCTGGGTGCACCTGGTGGGTAATGGATAAAAATGGGGAAGTCCAGTGTGTACCACAAGGGAATTTGATGCTGGGAGAATGCAGTCTGTGATTCCATGTGTATATGTATATATGTATAGATATGTTTGTATGTAATCTGTGTTATTACTGTTCTTGGTTCTATATAGATACATGTTAGCATGATGTGATGATGTGGAATAAGGGGTGGAATGTTGTGGTTTAGTGGTTTTGATGCCGGTATTCCACATCAGAACATCATGCAGGCCGTTAAGGAGTTAATGCTGAGGGGAACAGTGGAGGGGCGGAGCTCCGCAGCAGACGCGAGGCCCGTGCTTTTTGTGGCTCGCGCTCTGGGCGGCCGTGAGGAGTTCAGCACGTGCAACGTAAGCTCCCAGTTTTCTGGTTTGGAAATTTTCTCTCTCTCTCTCTCAATTGTTCAATTTTATTAGATTTAGTAAAGTTACCATTCCTTCTCAGATCGTGACGTTGTGTTGTTGTTTTTTTTTTTTACATACCCTCTATTCTCTCTGTTTTTCTCTCCCACCGGGGCGCGCGGCTCTGCTGAGGCGGCTGCGGGCCATGGGGCAGTTTTTTTTTCTGTTCCCTTCTTTTTTCCCTTCTCGGTTCCCCCTTGGGTTAATGTCACGGATAACACCGTGACAGCCCCAATGACACCTATGGCCCCATTGACACCTATGGCCCCATTGAGTTCATTGTCCCCTTTGATTCCTATGGCCCCATTGAGTTCCATGGCCCCATTCCTTCCTAGGGCCCAGTTGAGTTCTATGGACCCATTGTCTTCTATGGCCCCATTGTCTTCTATGGCCCCATTGTCTTCTATGGCCCCCTTGAATCCTATGGCCCCCTTGATTCATATGGCCCCATTGATTCCTATGACCCCTATAATTTCTATGGCCGCATTGATTCCTATGGCCCCATTGATTCTTATGGCCCCATTGAGTTCTACGACACCTTTGATTCACATGGCCCCATTGTACCCATGGCATCTTTGACTTCAATGGCCCCATTGATTCCTATGGTCCCACTGATCCCTATTACCCCACTGATCCCTAAGGCCCCATTGCTTCCTATGGCCCCATTGATTTTTATGGCCCATTTGAGTTCTATGGCCCCATTGAGTTCTATGGCCCCTTTGAATGCTATGGGCACTTTAATTGCTATGGGCCCATTGATTCCTATAGCCCCATTGATTCCTAATGCCGTATTGATTCCTAGGACCCCATTGATTCCTATGTCCCCATTGATACCTAAGGCCCCATTGATTCCTATAACCCCATTGATTCCTATGTCACCATTGATTCCTATGGCCCCATTGATTTCTATGGCCCCATTGAGTTCCATGGCCCCATTGAATTCCATGGCCCCATTGAGTTCTATGGCCCCATTGAGTTCTATGGCCCCATTGAGTTCTATGGCATAATTGATTTTTGTGGCCCCATTGATTTTTGTGGCCCCATTGATTCCTAACGCCCCTTTGAGTTCTATGGCCCCATTGATCTCTAGGGCCCCATTTATTTCTATGGCCCAGTTGATTCCTATGTCCCCATTGATCCCTATGGCCCCATTGATTCCTATGGCCACATGATTCCTATTGCCCCATTGACTTATAGGGCCCCATTGATAACTAGGGCCCGTTTGATTCCTAAGGCCCCATTCATCCCTATGGCCCCATTGATTTCTATGGCCCCATTGAGTTCTATGGCCCTATTGATTCCTATAGCCCCATTCGTTCCTATGGCCCCATTGAGTTCTATGGCCATATTGAGTTCTATGGTCCCTTTGATCCCTAAGGCCCATGGATCCCAATGACACCATTGATTCCTATGGCCCCATTGATTCCTATGGCCCCATTGATTCCTATGGCCCCATTGATTCCTATGGCCATATTGAGTTCTATGACCCCATAGATTCCTAGAGCCCCATTGATTCCTAAGGCCACATTGAGTTCTATGGCCCCATAGATTCCTAGAGCCCCATTGATTCCTAAGGCCACATTGAGTTCTATGGCCTCTTTGAGTTCTATGGCCCCTTTGACTTCTATGGCCCAATTGACTTCTATGGTCCCATTGACTTCTCTGGCCCCATTGATTCCTATGGCCCCACGGAGTTCTATGGCCCAATGGAGTTCTATGGACCAATGGAGTTCTATGGCCCAATAGAGTTCTATAGAGCCTTTGATTCCTCTTGCCCCTTTGATTCCTCTGGCCCCTTTGATTCCTAGGGCTCCATTGAGTTCTATGGCCCCAGTGATTCCTATGGTCCTATGGGTCCATATGGCACCATTGAGTCCTATGGCCTCACTGAGTTCTATGGCCCCATTGATTCATATGGCGCCTTTGAGTTCTGTGACCCCATTTAGTTCTGTGACCCCATTTAGTTCTATAGCCTCTTTGATTCCTATAGCCCTATCTATTCCTAAGGCCCCATTGATTCCTAAGGCCTCATTAATACCCTGCCCCATTGATTCCTATGGCCCCATTAAGTTCTATGGCCACATTGATCCCTATAGCCCCATTGATCCCTATGGCCGCATTGATCCCTATGGCCCCTTTGAGTTCTATGGCCCCATTGATTCCAATGGCCCAATTGATTCCTATGGCCCCATTGATTCCTACGGCCCCTTTGAGTTCTATGGCCCCATTGAGTTCTATGGCCCAATTGATTCCTAGATCCGCATTGATTCCTAGTGCCCTATTGATTCCTATGGCACTATTGATTCCTATGTCCCCATTGACTTCTATGGCCCTCTTGAATTCTATGGCCCCATTTTTTCCTAAGGCTTCATTGATTCCAAAGGAACCATTGAGTCATATGGACCATTTGAGTTCTATGGTTACATTGATTCCTATGGCCCCATTAAGTTCTATGGCCACATTGATCCCTATAGCCCCATTGATCCCTATGGCCGCATTGATCCCTATGGCCCCATTCATTTCTACGGCCCCATTGATTCCAATGGCCCAATAGATTTCTATGGCCCCAGTGATTCAAATGGCCCCATTGAGGTCTATGGCCACACTGATTCCTGTGGCACCATTGATTCCTAAGGCCCCATTGATTCCTAAGGCCCCATTGATTCCTAGTGCCCTGTTGATTCCTATGGCACTATTGATTCCTATGTCCCCATTGACTTCTATGGCCCCCTTGAATTCTATGGCCCCTTTGATTCCTATGGAAACATTGAGTCATATGGACCATTTGAGTTCTATGGTTCCAATGATTCCTATGGCCCCATTGAATTCCATGTCCCCATTGATGCCTAAGGCCCCATTGAGTTCTTTGGCCCCATTGATTCCTATGGCCCCTTTGCATTCTACGGCCCCACTATTTCCTATGGTACCATTGAGTTCTATGGCCCCATTGAGTTCTATGGCCCCATTGATCCCTATGGCCCCATTCATCCCTATGGCCCCATTCATCCCTATGGCCCTATTGAGTTCTATGGCCCCATTGAGTTCTATTGTCCCATTGATTCCTGTGGCCCCTATGATTCCTGTGGCCCCTTTGATTCCTAAGGCCCCTTTGATTCCTATGGAACCTTTGAGTCATATAGACCATTTGAGTTCTATGGTTCCATTGATTCCGATAGCCCCATTTTATTCCATGGCCCCATTGATTCTTATGGCCCCATTGAGTTCTTTGGTCCCATTGATTCCTACGGCCACATTGATTCCTAGGGCCCCACTGAGTTCTATGGCCCCATTGATTCCTAAGGCCCCTTTGATTCCTAAGGCCCCATTGATACCTATGGCCCCAGTGAGTTCTATGGCCCCACTGATTCCTATGGCCCCTTTGATTCCTATGGCCCCACTGATTCCTGTGGCCCCATTGCTTCCTAGGGCTCCATTTACTTCTATGGCCACATTGATTCCTGTGGCTCCATTGATTCCTAAGGCCCCACTGATTCCTAAGTCTCTTTGATTCTTAAGGCCCCATAGATTTTTATGGCCCCGTTGATTCCTATGGCCCCATTGATTCCTAAGGCCTCTTTGATTCCTATATCCCCATTGATTCCTATGGCCCCATTGAGTTCTTTGGCCCCATTGATACCTAAGGCCCCATTGATTTTTATGGCCCCTTTGATTCCTATAGCCACTTTCATTCCTATGGCCCAATAGAGTTCTACGGTCCCATTAATCCCTAAGGCTCCATTGATCCCTAAGGCCCCATTGATTCCTATGGCCCCATTGATTCCTACGGCTCCATTGACTTCTATGGCCCCCTTGAATTCTATGGCCCCGTTGATTCCTAAGGCCTCTTTGATTCCAATGGAATCATTGAGACATATAGACCATTTGAGTTCTATGGCCCTTTGAGTTCTATGGCCCCATTGATTCCTAAGACCCCTTTGATTCCTAAGTCCCCATTGATACCTATGGCCCCATTGATTCCTATGGCCCCATTGATTCCTATGGCCCCTTTGATTCCTATGGCCCCATTCATTCCTATGGCCCAATGGAGTTCTATGGTCCCATTGATCCCTATGGCCCCATTGATTCCTATGGCCCCATTGATTCCTATGGCCATATTCAGTTCTAAGGCCCCATTGATTCCTAAGTCACCATTGATTCCTATGTCCCCATTGATTCCTATGGCCATACTGAGTTCTATGGCCCCACTGATTCCTATGAACACATTGATTTTGAAGGCCCCATTGACTTCTATGGCCACATTGATTTCTAGAGCCGCATTGATTCCTATGGCCATATTCAGTTCTAAGGCACCATTGATTCCTATGTCCCCATTGATTCCTAAGGCCCCTTTGAGTTCTATAGCCTCATTGATTCCTAGAGCCCCACTTATACCTAGTGCCCAATTGATTCCTATGGTCTTATTGATTCCGATGGCCCCATTGACTTCTATGGCCCCATTGGGTTCTATGGCCTTTTTGATTCCTAAGGCCCCATTGATTCCAATGGAACCATTCAGTCCTATGGCCCCATTGAGTTCCATGGCTTCATTGATTCCTGGGGCTACTTTGTTTCCTATGGCCCCATTGATTCCTATGACCCCATTGATTCCTATGGCCCCTTTGATTCCTATGGCCCCATTGAATTCTATGCCCCTCTGATTCCTATGGCACCATTGAGTTCTATGGCCCCATTGACTTCTACGGCCCCATTGACTTCTATGGCCCCATTGATATCTATGGCCCAATTGAGTCCTCTGGCCCCATTGAGTCCTCTGGCCCCATTGATTCCTGTGGCCCCTTTGATTCCTGTGGCCCCTTTGATTCCTAAGGCACCTTTGATTCCTATGGCCCCTTTGATTACTAGGTCCCCATTGATTCCTATGGCCCTATTGATTCATATGGCACCATTGAATCCTAACGCCTCATTGAGTTCTATGGTTCCATTGATTCCTATGGCCCCATTGATTCCTGTGGCCCCATTGATTCCTATGGCCCCAGTGATTCCTAAGGTCCCATTGATTTCTATGTCCCCATTCATTCCTATGGCCCCATTCATTCCTATTGCCCCATTCATTCCTATGGCCCAATGAAGTTCTATGGTCCCATTGATCCCTATGGCCCCATTGATTCCTATGTCACCATTGATTCCTATGGCCTTTTTGAGTTCCATTGCCCCATTGAATTCCATGACCCCATTGAGTTCTAAGGCCCCATTGAGTTCTATGGCCCCTTTGAGTTCTATGGCATAATTGATATTTGTGGCCCTATTCATTTTCGTGGCCCCATTGATTCCTAACGCCCTGTCAACGGTTTACCGGGCTGGATCGGCCCGGTTCCGTGACGATTGGTGCGGGGGACCCACGGACCCACGCCCCAGGAAAGGGCAAGGAAAATGGGAAAAGGGAAAAGGGAGATGGGCCTAGAAACAAAACAGCGGCAACGATCTGAGGAGGAAAGCTAATTTACTAAATAAGATATTAGAAAGCAAAATAACACAATATAATACAATGTAATTGGAATTGAGGCTAATGAATCAAATAAAATGAGCAAGAGAGAGTGTCCGATAAACCGAAGGCCTTACGCTAACGCTGAAGGCGATACGGCAGCGAGCACCCACTGCTGAGTCGATCCCGAAGGAAAGAGAGTGTCCCGTGACCGCTGAGGGTTTTTATCTGTTCCCTCTGAGCGGAAAACACGTAAAAATACAAAGCATCGCAAAGTCCTCTGGGGAATGTAGTGCTTCTTCTCTTCTGAGACAGGTATACCTGGAATTATCAATGATCTATGGAGCTGGAGTATTAGCTCCCCAACTCTTAATGCAATACATGATGTTATGATGTGGAATACCAGTACCAAAAATCATAAAACCATGACATTCCACCCCTTATTCCACATCACTACATCATGCTTGATACATACAGAAGAACAATGATTAACATGCATTAGATACACACACACACACAACATATATATAAGTATATACATGGAATTACTGACTGCACTCCCCCAACATCAAATTCCCTTGTGGTACACACTGAACATCCCCATTCTTCTGCATCACCCACCAAGTGGACCCAGGTCCCTGAGCAAAGACAGTTCCACGGAGAGGTTTGCCCTTCCCAGAAGCTGGAAGGACCCATACCGCTTTCCCCAACATGTTCTTTACATGTACTACAGGGACCTTATCTCCCTCTACAGTAGGTAGGGAGCTGGATTGGGCAGGACCATCACGATTGATGGATCCTCGAGTGTTGACCAACCAGGTGGCTTCGGCCAAATGCTTCTCCCAGTGCTTAAATGTTCCGCCACCCATTGCTTTCAACATGGTTTTTAGCAACCCATTGTATCTTTCAATCTTACCGGAAGCTGGTGCGTGATAGGGGATATGATAAATCCACTCAATGCCATGATCTTTGGCCCAATTACTTACAAGAGAATTTTTGAAATGAGTCCCATTATCTGACTCAATTCTTTCTGGAGTGCCATGTCGCCATAGGACTTGCTTCTCGAGACCTAGAATGGTGTTTCGGGCAGTAGCATGGGGTACTGCATATGTTTCAAGCCACCCAGTAGTTGCTTCCACCATGGTGAGCACATAATGTTTACCATTGCGAGATCGTGGCAAGGTGATATAATCTACCTGCCACGCCTCCCCATATTTATACTTTTGCCATCGTCCTTCCCCCCAGAGAGGTTTCATCCTCTTGGCTTGTTTAATTGTGGCACATGTATCACAGTCATGGATCACCTGTGCAATAGCATCCATAGTTAAGTCCACCCCTCGGTCTCTAGCCCATTTATATGTTGCATCTCTTCCTTGATGGCCCGAGGTCTCATGGGCCCATCGAGCTAAAAATAATTCACTCTTATGTTGCCAGTCCAAGTCTACTTGAGCCATCTTAACTTTGGCAGCTCGATCTACCTGATGGTTATTCTGTTGTTCTTCAGTTGCCCGGCTCTTAGGAACATGAGCATCTACATGGCGCACCCTTACAACCATATTCTTTACTCGGGCAGCAATATCTTTCCACAGTTCAGCAGCCCAAATAGGTTTACCCCTCCGTTGCCAGCCATTTTGTTCCCATTGCTGTAACCACCCCCATAAGGCATTTGCCACCATCCATGAGTCAGTGTAAAGATAAAGTACTGGCCACCTCTCTCGTTCAGCAATATCTAAGGCCAGTTGGACAGCCTTTACCTCTGCAAATTGGCTTGACTCTCCTTTTCCTTCAGTGGCCTCTGCAACTTGTCGCGTGGGGCTCCACACAGCAGATTTCCATCTACGGTGCTTTCCCACAGTGCGACATGATCCATCTGTGAACAGGGCGTATCTCTTCTCATCTTCCGGTAGTTCATTGTATGGCGGGGCCTCTTTAGCACGTGATACCTCCTCTGCTGGGGTTGTTCCAAACTTTTTACCTTCAGGCCAGTCCATGATCACTTCTAGGATTCCTGGATGACTGAGGTTCCCCATCCGAGCTCGCTGTGTAATCAGCGCAATCCACTTACTCCAAGTGGCATCAGTAGCATGATGGGTGGAGGGAACCTTTCCTTTGAACATCCAGTTCAGCACTGGCAGTCGAGGTGCCAGAAGGAGCTGCGCTTCAGTACCAATTACTTCGGAAGCAGCTCGAACCCCCTCGTACGCGGCTAAGATCTCCTTTTCAGTTGGAGTGTAGCGCTCCTCAGACCCCCTGTATGCTCAACTCCAGAAACCAAGGGGTCAGCCTCGGGTCTCTCCAGAAGCTCTTTGCCACAAACTCCAAGTGGGACCTTCCTTTCCAGCAGCAGTGTAGAGGATGTTCTTTACATCCTGTCCCGTCCGCACTGGCCCCAGGGCCACGGCACGGGCTATCTCCTGCTTCATTTGCTCAAAAGCCTGCTGCTGCTCAGGACCCCATACAAAATCATTCTTCTTCCGCGTCACCCGAAAGAGAGGGCTCACAATGAGACTGTAGTTTGGAACATGCATTCTCCAAAAACCCACTACACCCAGAAAAGCTTGGGTCTCTGTCTTACTAGTGGGTGGAGACATAGCAATAATTTTGTCAATCACATCTGTTGGGATGTGACGACGTCCATCTTGCCACTTTATTCCTAGGAACTGAATTTCCTGTGCAGGCCCTTTTACTTTGCTTCGCTTAATAGCGAAGCCAGCTCGCAGGAGGATCTGAATTATTCTCTCTCCTTTCTCGAAAACTTCCCCTGCTGTATTGCCCCACACAATGATGTCATCAATGTATTGTAAGTGCTCAGGAGCACCGCCCTGTTCCAATGCAGTTTGGATCAACCCATGGCAAATGGTTGGGCTGTGCTTCCACCCCTGGGGCAAACGATTCCAGGTGTACTGAATGCCTCTCCAGGTGAAGGCAAACTGTGGCCTGCATTCTGTGGCCAAGGGAATTGAAAAGAAGGCGTTAGCAATGTCAATCGTGGCATACCACTTGGCTGCTTTTGACTCCAGTTCATACTGGAGTTGAAGCATGTCCGGCACAGCAGCACTCAGTGGGGGTGTGACTTCATTCAGGCCACGGTAATCTACCGTCAGCCTCCATTCTCCGTTGGCTTTACGCACTGGCCATATGGGGCTGTTAAACGGGGAGTGAGTTTTGCTGATCACTCCCTGGCTCTCTAGCTGACGAATCAGGTTATGAATGGGGAGCAAGGAATCCCTATTAGTGCGGTACTGCCGTCTGTGCACCGTTTTTGTAGCAATCGGTACCTGTTGCTCCTCCACTTGTAGTAACCCTACAACAGACGGATCTTCTGACAGGCCAGACAAAGCAGACAGCTGCGTAGTGTTATCTGCGCCCACAGCAGCTATTCCAAAAGCCCATCGATACCCTTTGGGATCCTTAAAATATCCCCTTTTGAGGTAATCAATACCAAGTATACATAGAGCCCCTGGGCCAGTCACAATAGAATGTTTTTGCCAATCTTTACCAGTTAGACTTATTTCAGCCTCCAACTTGGTCAGCTCTTGGGAACCCCCAGTCACCCCAGAAATATAGATTAATTCTGTCCCTTGGTGACTCGAGGGCATTAGAGTGCACTGTGCACCAGTGTCCACCAATGCCTTATATTTTTGTGGTTCTGATGTGCCAGGCCATCGAATCCACACAGTCCAATACACTCTGTTATCCCTTTCCCCCCCCTGGCTGGGGGGCAGGGGCTATTGTGGCTGGTAGGTACCTCGCTCAGTTCTGAAGGAGTACCGTTCAGACAGGAGGACATCTCGCTCAGACAGGAGGGTGTCTCTTTCAGGTTGGAGAACATCTTGTTGCACAAACTGGAGACCATCATGTTGAGACTGAGGGTTGTTGAGTTCGGACTGGAGGACATCTCTTTCAGGCTGGAGGGTGTTTTTCTCAAACTGGAGGGCGTCCATGTTGGTCTGGAGAGCTTCTTGTTGAGACCGGAAGGTGTCTCTCTCGATCTGGAGGGCGTCTGTCTCGGTCTGGAGGGTCTGATTGTCAGCTAAAAGACTGTCTTTCTCAATTTGGAGACTGTCCCTTTCGGCTCGGAGACTCTCTCGCTCTATTTTAAAAACTCTATGCCTCTCTGGGATAGTATTGAATAAGGTCTGATTGGCATAAGCCAGACCCCAAATAATTTGGGCCTCCTCAGATCTGTCTGAGCCGCAGCATCCCTGTCTCAAATATCTGCTCAAGTTCTCAGGATCTTGCAGGTGCTCAGGGAAAAGGTCCCAGTACGTTTTGAGCATTAAAAGGGAAAAAGCAATGAAATGCAGCCCCTTTAAGAGAAGTTTAAAAAGAGAGAGCATTTTTTTTTCTTTACTATAACAAGTTAGCAACACCCAAAAAAGTTTACAGATATCCCAGAACAACTGGCAGTACGCCCAGACTTCAAGGTCATGTTATGCCGTACAGTACCTGCAGTACAGATAAGCTTGCTAGCAAGAGACAGAGATTCACTCTAAGAGTATGTCTCTGCCCGGCTAAGGCAGCTCGTTTGCCCCACGTTGGGCGCCAAAAATGTCAACGGTTTACCGGGCTGGATCGGCCCGGTTCCGTGACGATTGGTGCGGGGGACCCACGGACCCACGCCCCAGGAAAGGGCAAGGAAAAAGGGAAAAGGGAAAAGGGAGATGGGCCTAGAAACAAAACAGCGGCAACGATCTGAGGAGGAAAGCTAATTTACTAAATAAGATATTAGAAAGCAAAATAACACAATATAATACAATGTAATTGGAATTGAGGCTAATGAATCAAATAAAATGAGCAAGAGAGAGTGTCCGATAAACCGAAGGCCTTACGCTAACGCTGAAGGCGATACGGCAGCGAGCACCCACTGCTGAGTCGATCCCGAAGGAAAGAGAGTGTCCCGTGACCGCTGAGGGTTTTTATCTGTTCCCTCTGAGCGGAAAACACGTAAAAATACAAAGCATCGCAAAGTCCTCTGGGGAATGTAGTTCTTCTTCTCTTCTGAGACAGGTATACCTGGAATTATCAATGATCTATGGAGCTGGAGTATTAGCTCCCCAACTCTTAATGCAATACATGATGTTATGATGTGGAATACCAGTACCAAAAATCATAAAACCATGACACGCCCCTTTGCGTTCTATCCCAATTGATCTCTAGGGCCCCATTTATTTCTATGGCCCAGCTGATTCCTATGTCCGCATTGATCTCTATGGCCCCTTTGATTCCTATGGCCCCATTAGTTCCTATTGCCCCAATGATTCCTATGGCCACATTGATTTCTATTGCCCCATTGAGTTATAGGGCCCCATTGATTACTAGGGCCCCTTTGATTCCTCTGTCCCCATTGATTCCTATGGCCCCATTGATTTCTATGGCCCCTTTGAGTTCTACGGCCCCATTGATTTCTATTGCCCCATTGACTTATAGGGCCCCATTGATTACTAGGGCCCCTTTGATTCCTCTGTCCCCATTGATTCCTATGGCCCCATTGATTTCTATGGCCCCTTTGAGTTCTACGGCCCCATTGATTCCTATTGCCCCATTCGTTCCTATGGCCCCTTTGAGTTCTATGGCTTAATGGAGTTCAATGGTCCCTTTGATCCCTATGGCCCCAATGATCCCTATGGCACCACTGATTCCTATGGCCCCATTGATTCCTATGGCCATATTGAGTTCTATGAACCCGTAGATTCCTATGACCGCATTGATTTCAATGGCCCCATTGACTTCTATGCCCACATTCATTCCTAGAGCCCCATTGATTCCTATGGCCATATTCAGTTCTAAGGCCCCATTGATTCCTATGGCCCCATTGATTCCTATGGCCCCATTGATTCCTAAGGCCCCATTGATTTCTATGGCCCCATTGATTCCTGTGGCTCCATTGATTCCTATGGCCCCATTGATTCCTATGGCCCCATTGAGTTCCATGGCCCCATTGAATTCCATGACCCCATTGTGTTCTATGGCCCCTTTGAGTTCTATGTCCCCATTGATTCCTATTGCCACATTCGTTCGTATGGCCCCATTGATTTTTATGGCTTAATGGAGTTCTATGGTCCCTTTGATCCCTAAGGCCCCATTGATTCCTAAGGCCCCATTGATTCCTGTGGCTCCATTGATTCCTATGGCCCCATTGAGCTCTACGGCACCATTGACTTCTATGGCCCCATTGATCCCTATGGCCCCATTGATCTCTATGGCCCCATGGAGTTCTATGGCCCAATGGAGTTCTATGGCCCAATATAGTTCTATGGCCCAATATAGTTCTATAGAGCCTTTGATTCCTCTGGCCCCTTTGATTCCTAAGGCCCCATTCATTCCTATGGCCCTATTGATTCCTATGGCCCTATGGGTTCATATGGCACCATTGAGTCCTATGGTTCCATTGATTCCTATGGCCCCATTGAGTTCTATGGCCTCAATGAGTTCTATGGCCCCATTGATTCCAATGGCCCCACTGATTCCTATGGCCCCATTGAGTTCAATGGCCCCATTGTGTTCTGTGACCCCATTTAGTTCTATAGCCTCGTTGATTCCTATAGCCCTATCGATTCCTAAGGCCCCATTGATTCCTAAGGCCTCATTAATACCCTGGCCCCATTGATTCCAATGGCCCCATTGATTCCTATGGCCCCATTCAGTTCTATGGCCACACTGATCCCTATGGCCGCATTGATCCCTATGGCCCCATTGACTCCTATGGCCCCATTGACTCCTATGGCCCCATTGACTCCTATGGCCCCATTTATTCCAATGGAACCA
Organism: Callipepla californica brunnescens; assembly: GCA_023055505.1. Classification (NCBI taxonomy): domain Eukaryota; kingdom Metazoa; phylum Chordata; class Aves; order Galliformes; family Odontophoridae; genus Callipepla; species Callipepla californica. Next base: position 3,961,251 of record JALIRH010000048.1, on the reverse strand, counting down.
TTGAGTCATATGTCCTCATTGATTCTTTCCAGGGCTCCATTGATTCCTATGGCGCCATTGATTCCTACGGTCTCATTGAGTTCTATGCCCACATTGATTCCTAGTGCCACATTAATTCCTAGGGTCCCATTGAGTACTATGGGCACAGTGAGTTCTATGGCCCCAGAGAGTTTTATGGCTCCACTGTTTCCTATGGCCCCATTGATAGCTACGGCTCCTTTAACTTCTATGGCCACATTGATTACTATGGCCCCATTGATTCCTATGGCCCTATTTATTCTTATGGGCAAATTCAGTTCTAAGGCCCCATTGATTCCTATGGCCCCATTGAGTTCTACGGCCCCAACTGAGTTCTATGGCCCCATTTATTCCTAAGGCCCCATTTTTTCCAATGGAACCATTGAGTCATATGGCCCCATTCATTCCAGGGCCCCACCGAGTTCTATGGCCCCATTCATTCCAGGGCCCCACCGAGTTCTATGGCCCCATTCATTCCAGGGCCCCACCGAGTTCTATGGCCCCCACCGAGTTCTATGGCCCCACCGAGTTCTATGGCCCCACCGAGTTCTACGGCCCACTTGATTCCTGTGGCCCCTTTGATTCCCAACGCCCCTTTGAGTTCTATGGACCCATTGATTACTAGGGCCCCAATGATTCCTATGGCCCCGTTGATTCCTATGGCCCCATTTAATTCTATTGCCTCTTTGATTCCTCTTGCCCCATTGATTCTTATGGCCATATTGTGTTCTAAGGCCCCATAGATTCCTAGGACCCCATAGATTCCTAGGACCCCATAGATTCCTATGGCCCCATAGATTCCTATGGCCCCTTAGATTCCTATGGCCCCATTGATTCCTATGGCCCCATTGATTTCTATGGCCCCATTAAGTTCTATGGCCCCATTAAGTTCTATGACCCCACTGATTCCTATGGCCCCACTGATTCCTATGGCCCCACTGATTCCTGTGGCCCCATCGAGTTCTGTGGCCCCATCGAGTTCTGTGGCCCCATCGAGTTCTGTGGCCCCATTGAGTTCTAATATCCCATTGATTCCTGTGGACCCTTTGATTCCTATGGCCCCATTGATTCCCAACGCCCCTTTGAGTTCTATGGACCTATTGATTTCTCGGGCCCCGTTGATTCCTATGGCCCAGTTGTTTCCTATGGCCCCGTTGATCCCTATGGCGCCGTTGATCCCTATGGCACCGATGATCCCTATGGCTTCATTGATTCCTAAGACCCCATTGATTCCTATGGCCCCATTGATTCCTTTGGCCCCATTGATTCCTTTGGCCCAATGATTCCTATGGTCACATTGACTTCTAAAGCCCGATTGATTCCTATGGCCCCATGGAATCCTATGGCCCCATGGAACCATATGGCCCCATGGAACCCTATGGCCCCATAGAACCCTATGGCCCCTTTGACTGACTGCTATGGCCCCTTTTTGACTGACTGCTATGGCCCCTTTGACTGACTGCTATGGCCCCTTTGACTGCTATGGCCCCATGGATTCCTGTGGCCCCATGGATTCCTGTGGCCCCATGGATTCCTCAGGCCCCATGGATCTTTATGGCCCCATGGATCCCTATGGCCCCATTGACGTCTATGGCCCCATTGACGTCTATGGCCCCATTGACGTCTATGGCTTCATTGACGTCTATGGCCCCATTGATTCCTAACGCCTCTTTGAGTTCTATGGACCCATTGATTACTCGGGCCCCGTTGATTCCTATGGCCCCGTTGATCCCTATGGCCCCGTTGATCCCTATGTCCGCACTGATTCCCATGGCCCCATCGAGTTCTATGGCGGAGGAGAATAGTGCTTTTGAATCGGTGCCAGACTCAGTACAGAGCCCTGAGCTGGACAGGGAGCAAGTGGATGGCTCCTCCCAGTGGCCAGATGAACTAGTAACTCATGGTGGAAATCCACAAATAGCCACAGAAAGTCTAGACACCCCAATAGCAGGTCCAAGCAGCAGAAGAGAAGGTTAGATCCTGAGAATCAATGCACTGAGCAACCCTGATTATCTGGATGTCACAAAAGGCATCAGATAATCAAGGTTTCAGATAGCTCATTGTTTATTTCATAAAAGTTTGGGGGCTCTGAGCTGGGTGATATTTCAGGGAGGGTTGGATAATTGAGCCTGTCTTTAAATATCCCAGCATATACAGATGGAGATCTGTATATCTGGATTCCTGTAGATATACGTGCATCATTATCAAATCAAGGTTAGCTGAAGTTGTGTGGCCGACCGGCATTATCGCATCCACCAATCCATTCCTTATTTCCTGGGATTGTTTCATTTCACATATCTGATGTACTGCCATGTCTCTGCTAGACAGTGAGAGGACCAGCTTTGCTTGTCAAGGGACAGACATGCTGGTTTACTTCAGCTAAGGATCTGGGCCAGTGTCTGTATATGATTGGTAGCCATACACAGTCTTTGGAGGCTTTGGAGTATTTGGAGAAAAGCAAAAATGTGCAAGTTAGAAATGAAACTACCTGCATCATACAAAGCCTGTTTACTCAAATTTCTCAAGTATCAAACAAAATTACATCAAATTTCACAGGCCGTAGGGCAACTCAAAATGCTTTTTTCTCTCAGATTGGACTAAATTCAACAAAGATCTTTCTCTAGAGATGAAATATAATTTAAAAAATCACTTCTGTCTTTACAATGTAGATAATATTTTTCCTAGTCTTTCCAAACCTCAACAGTAAATATATACTTTTTTGTAAGCTGTTTTAAATAGCATGGAGTTACGTGAGGGGTGGATTTGGTTACTCGTCTTCAGTTCGCTTATCGTTTTTCTCAGACTGAAGAAGTAAAAACCTCAGTGGCTGCTGTGGTCAAGAGGTAGAATTTGCATTCCCATATCCTGAGTCAGCTGTCCCCTGGTATAAGTTCTCTGCTCTTGCAGAAGGAAAGGTGTAAGGGTGTTCTTAAACCCTTGGTTCTAGCCCGAACAATTAATTCTCAGAAGTACAGAGATAGAAATCCTCAGCAAGGTGGCCGTTCCATGCTGGTAAGGGTCTTTGTATGCCCAGGAGGGCTCGAGTGTGTGTGTGCATGAGACCATTCATACAGAATTGATGGTTGTTTTGGATCATGCGCACTTTTGAGAGGGGTCCTGGGGAGAGGATGTCTTCTGCATATGGACTGAGTGTGGTGACAAGTCTATATAAGGCATGGCAACTTTGCTTTGGCTGGCTGAAGGAGAGACTGTCTGAAGGGCAGCCCTGTTCTTAGCACTCTTTTGGTATCACCAGGGGGTTGTGCACATTGATCCATGTTTTGGTGGCTGTTACACATACAGTAGACGTGGTCACCTCCATCCACTCCAGGTGACCGATACTACCATGATTCCAGTGGCGTAACTGTCATGACTAGGGGAGAGTCAATTGTGGTGAGGTAAGTAAAGAAACATCGATGGATGTTCTGGTAAATTGTGCTACAACACCTGTAGAAGCAGCACAGTTTTTAAGGCCATGAGAGGTAGACTTTTAGCACTGAGTAATAACTTACATAACTCTGCTGTCTCTTCAAAACACACAGCAGATATGAGTGTGAGATATGCCTATATACAAGTGTTTTAATGGAGAAATTTAAGATGCCATATGGTATCATCAGAGCACCTAGAAGAGGGAGTATTTTTTGACAAGTATTTTTTCTCACTTCTGGATGGTGTGAGGTTTTTTCAGTTTTATACAAAATTAGCTTCTACCTTGTAGCTGTTGTTTGTCTAAAGAAATTTTCATGATTTTCAAGCATTTTTAATGCATTTGGTAGCAGTGTGTTATTTTTTTACAAAATTACCTTTCTTAGGGCATGAAAATACTAATATTAAAGACAGCTAAACCAGCTAGAGACAGTTTGGGTCAGCTGAATGGCCTGATTTTAATTTTTAAGTGTCTGTTAGCAGGATGAATACACTTGTTTTCTAAGGTTTTAAAGACTGAATGAGAAGGAATCTGAGTTCTTTTTATCTTGCAGTTTCCTTGTTCTCGTAGTTAAGTCTAAGATGAGGAATAGTTTTTCATCCTTGCAATAAACTTCATTTCTTATAGGATACTATAAAAACATATATATATATGGATCTTAAGTTACTCCTCTCAAAAGAACATGAGTTTGGACCTTTGCTTAGATTTCACTTATTTCATATTCAGATATATAAGCATATATGCAGTATTACTGTTTTCTAAAGACTACCTCTGCACTGTCCACTGTGTGTCAGTTTTCCTTCTTCTTTCCTTCTTCTGTATCTCAGGTCTTCTCTCTTTATCTGAGGTCCTGACTATGTTTCACTATCTTTTGTCCTCTTCTACCACCTGTCTCCTATCTGTTTCTGGTCCTTATCTCATTCTCTCTCCTCCCACCCAAGATGAACACTTTGAATTTTGAAAATACCTGTAGAAGGAGTTGTTCTTCTGCTTAGCAGGGACTGCATAATTCTGCCGCTCCAACCTATTTATACCGTTGCTGATCCTTTGGAAAAGCAGAGGAAGATTCAAGGCAGCTTTTAGCCTCATATTCTGCTGATGAGAAAATTTGGAGCCAGGATTTTGCATGTTCCTGTCCAATTCCTGGAGAAGCTTGAGCTGTACGGTATTTCTCAGAGATCAAGCCTGATTCTTCTCTCGCTTACACTTGTGTGTCTATGAGTCCAGAATCTGGCCCATAATAGCTTAGCATTGGCTCAAACCTCAGACCAGAGACCTGACTGCATTGTTTTCATAATTCTTTGGTGTGTGTTGTAATTAAAATAGAGGCGAGTCTCTGTGAAAAATAATCACTTGTTTTACAGTAGCACATTATTTTAACCACGTTGTTAAAATAGTGAATGACTGTCAATATCTTGAATATCTTGTCCGTAGGTGATTGTCCTTTACTCCATAATTCTCAGCCAGTCAGCCAGCTTCCTTCTCTGAGGCCTGACCATCATCACTACCCAACTATCGATGAGCCTCTTCCACCAAGTAAGCTTTAGCATTTTTTTAACTTATTACATTTTTTCTGCCTTTCCTGTTAATTCAAACAGTGTGGAGGTCAGTATGTCTTTCTAAATGATCCCATCTGTTCTGTATATACTTTCTCCAGAACCCAAGCAATATGGTCTTTTGTTTCCCATGTTTGACCCTGACTTCAAGTGTTGTCATGTTATTTTGGACGAGTTCTATAACATTTCTTTGCCTCGATCCATCCTCTTCTTCAGCCACCATGAAATGTAAAATAGTAGTATTTTCCTCATTCCAGTCAATGTTGTGAGATTGGAATGAATAGGTGTCTGTCAGGTGTGCTGGAAGCCTTACAGAAAAGCTTTTACGTGGTATATGAACAGAGTACTGTTTTTTGGGTTTGGGGTTTTTTTTTTGGTAAATTTTATCTTCAGATTTTTCTGTAACCCAAATCAAACATAGTTTAGGATGCACTCCCTGTGCTCTGTCAACCCTGCTTTCAGGTCCAGCTGAACTTTTGCTCAGTCAGGATGCACCAGGAACAAATAGCAAGTCCAAATCTGAGTAAAACCAGCCTAAGTTGTGGAAAGGCAGCTCGTGTATGGTGATCCCGTCATAATGTTTTTGGATTTGTTGATCAATTTAATGTTAAGTTCATCATGGAAGTAATGGCGTATGCAGTTGTGCTGAATAAAAATCAGAGGTTTTTAAGTAGAGTAGCTGACTACTGGGCTGATAATACGGGACTTTTACCACTGTGTTTGCTAAGGTAGATGTTTTCACTTGTCTTAATACCTTTTCACTTGTTCACCTGGAGGATGATTCTGCTTTTTACAGCAGCTCTGACTGCCCAGCAGAGTGCAGTCTATGCCCTGTAACGTGCTGTGAATCAACTTGCAACCTCAGCACGTGATTTACAACCAAAGCGTGCAATGCCTCAGAAAAACAACCAGGCGTGTAAACAAAGCACTGTTCTCTTCAAAGCCCGAGGAGGGAACTTGTCCTGTGGTGCCCTTGGAAAATAATTCATCATTTACCAACCATGCTGTCAGTATTCCCTAAGCTGAAAATAGTCCCCATGCTGGCGTCAGCTGCACAGTAGCATGAATGATTCAAATGCCTTTAGCCCAGTGAAGTCTTATTAGAGTCCCACTGTGGCTTGCCAGTGAATGATGAAATGGGAATGGTTACCTCTGTAACAGGAAAATATTCTTCTTCCTCCCACTCTTACCTCAGCGCTTTGTGAATAGGGCACGTTTCCAATTAAGTGACTTAATGATAGGATACTTACACCACCTCAGGTAAACAAAATGTACTGTGAATCCATGTCCCGTATTTGTCCATTATAAATTCATTTTTCCCCTCATAATTATCCTTAAAAGGCAAGAGTTTCTACAATTGATTTTCACTGAGTGTTTTTACAAGAGAGGTTAAAGATATGAAAAGGAGTGTATGACAACACAGTTTAGAAGTGATAACCCTTTGATATTATTGCATCATCTGCTTATAGCATCATTTTACCAATAAAGGCTTGAGACTTTGTATAAAGGCTTTGAGACTTAAGTATATTGACTTTAATAGACTCTATTAAGCTAGTTTTATGAGGGAAAAAAGTTGAAGTAAGTAATATCACCTAGGAAGGCAGTGCTGAATACTGTCAGAGAGATTTCAAAGTAATTTCAAAAGGAAGGCTGTAGTCTTAATCTACAAATATTTCTTTTTCTAGCATCCTGTGTCACTGTCTTAGTGCCTTTAATGCCTCTTAATCACAGTTAAATAATTAAATAATCACAGTTAAAGGGAAAAAACTTTGTATTTTAAACATCAGTTACATGAACAATCCAGGCTTGCTTCTCACGTGCAACATTAACCTCTTCACATTGTTGAAAAAAATGTTATCATTGCTGCAAGATCATTGTTGACTGGTTTTACATTGGCTATGGGTAATCCTATGGTCAGTCTTTTTTTGCTTTGGAATAGTTTTCTGAATAACTTTGTTTTGTCATAAGCCCACAACAGTTGATACCAGGGAGGAAATTTAGTTTCAGACAGCTTTGTTTAGGAAAGTAAGGTAGTCCAGATTTACTGTTTATGTAGGAATGTCATCGTGACCAGCTCAAATGTTAAAGCTTACATGAGACTGACAGGCAATTCGCAGAGCTTTTATTGCCTTCTGCTGGCATTAACACTCACCCCTTATTATGTGTGTGTTTGCTAGTACTGCTACATGCCCCACAGAACTGAAGCCAAGAAAAATACATGTTCACTTCTGCTCTGTGCAAAAGGTGTGGCTGAGCTTGGAAAGGGGAAAAAAGCCTTTCTCCTTTGCCCCTCCAGGATTATGGGCCTGCCAGAAGAGGTTGTGTCTTCTGGTATAAATCAGAGCAGTTTCAGATGCTGTTGCAAAATATGACTCATCTGATGGAGGGGAATCACTAGAAAGCAAACCAGTACTGTCCCATCTCCACTCTGTGCACGAGCGTGATACTGCTGTGAATGTTAGATTAAGTTAGTCTCTGCTGTAGTCACAGTTTTATTTTGCCTGTAAAAATAAGAACAAAAATCCTCAGAATTGTCTGTTTCCTGGATCACCTATGGCCCTGAAGTAGCATGAAGGGACTCGAGCAGAGATGAATCCTGTCTGTCAATTCACCTGTGAGCATGTTCATCTCTCTGTGCAGATTCTATTCATCTGTCCAAAAATCTGGTATTGTGTGCCGCTTCAGTGACTTGTATGACTTAGAGGTTGTCTTGTGAGAAGGCAGAAAGTGCACCTGACGTCTTTGTGCAACCAGAATACCAGTACCTTCCACCCTCCAACAGCCTTCCCAGATGATCAGAAGAATAGCTCTTCAGCTGATTTAAAAAGCTGTTGCAAGGATCAGTACTTATCTAGGACCACAGCTGTTAATATTTCAGTGCCACTGCAAGTGTCAACCTATGGTTTCAGGTGCACATGCAGTGCTCACAGTTAGATAGTTCATGTCTGTACATAAAGTCGCTGAATGTCTGAGGCATCCTACAGAGATAGCCTTCCTGAAACTGTAATCCAGTCTGCACAGTTCTGACCTGAAATTTTCACTGTAACCACCAAGCTCTGAAGAAGTTCTGTTACTCTTGGATTTCTAAGTATTATACTTTAGAAGCTTAGGATCTCTGAATTACATTTAATTAGAGATACCCTGCAAGATAGGCTCTGTAGCCAGTAGCGCATAGGGCTGGATTATGAGAAACTCTAGGTTTACTTTGTTATTGGATAGTTTTGTTCTTAGTAAGTGTCTATCAGCAGGCTCTGGATTGGGATGACCAGCATTGATTGTTGTCTTCTATGTGGATTGGTAAGAGTGTGGATGTGAGCATTGCATACAAATCCCTAATTATCCATTGAGCTTTATTATTCTCAGCTTGTTACATGTATGCTGTAGTACGAAGTAATGACTAGGACAGCAAGTAAAATGAAGGTCTTCTTAGTGATTTTAAGGTACAGCATCTCACCTTTGATCTGGCCAAGATGATTTCCTTGTACAGGATGTTGCAGACAGTACATGGCTCCAGAACGGCCATGGTGGTACACCCACCCCTAGTGATGGCATGCTGGGTAAGGCTTTGGCCTTTAACCTGCCCTGTCAAGATTGATTTCTTTCAGTGTGCATCTGTTGTGCTTGATGTACTCTTTTTCACTGTTTGGTTGTAGACATCATTTTCATGAAGCTATGTTCTTGTTCTTGATACAGCTACAACATCCTTGAGAAACCTTACCCAGTGGGAGAACCAGAGAGCCCTCCCCTTAAAATTATGTGATGTTCACAGAGAGACTGTATTTATGTACATGTGGCGTTAGCATAGTTTTTGCACCTGTAATTACCGAAGTACTTACACAGTCAACTCTAAAAGAAATAATGCATGTGTATAAAGCTCTTGCTGTTTTGAAGTCTCCCTTCAGGAACTCCTGGTGTCCTTTTTAAGTTCCTGGAACTAACGTGTCATGGGCCACCAGCCACAGATGTAAGACAGCCTACACTAGGATAGGGCCAGCCTAGATACGGGAACTGAGATTAGCCATAGCTGGTGTTCTGGAGAGGGAAACTGTTTGTGAAGGACGGGTTTCCTGACACAGCAAGGGAAAATACAATTCCAGTCCTACTCTTAAAAGTAGTAGCGGATGAGATGTAAAGAATGAAGTCCAGCTGAACCCAAATTTGATCATAGGAAAGTGTAGAAGGAATGGTCTCCCCAGTTAGAGCAGTCATAGTAAGAGTATGGGAATAACAGAGTTTTACTCCCCACCCCAAGGTAATTACCATATGTGCATGAATGTGAGTGAGGCTTGTATATAAACACATGTGGAAAGTATGTGTTTATGCATAAATATGTCATCAGCTGATGGATCATGTAGAAATATGAAGCTAGCAAGTCCAATTTGTATCACTACTCCATACATTCCAAGCAATCCAACGTGGAGCTTTGTTAACTAATTCACTTCTGAATTTCCCTTGTACAAACCTTTTGTTGTAATCAGTATTACAATTTTCCACAAACCATCAGAACATTCAGTTTTCAATCATGCAGTAACTTAAACATTAAAAGGAGACAGTGACTGAAGGCTCAGTATTGTGCTGTAAACTTTCAGTCGAGTTGGCATTCATCAGAACAGTAGGTTTTTGAAAATCATTTGTGTATATCTACAGAGATTTGTATGGATATGTCCAATCAGGATGTGATCAGTTTTCAGGGGAGCCTATAATTGTTGTAAGAAGCATGTGTAAACATGTTTATTCTGAAACATAACAAAACAGAAAACATGGGTTTGCCACGTTAGCCCAGATTTAATCCTTCTCTGCTAAGTGTCAGCTCCCTGTGGCTGCCCTGACCTGTAATGAATCTAGCCAGCTAGTGTTAGTAATTGTAAAATTATCCAGCCCTTTAAAATGTGTGCTTTTGTAGTCTATGATGGTGAGTTCCATAGGCTACCTATGTACTGTGCGTGAGAAATTTATGTATATGCATATACATTGTATGCATATAGACAAGCACATAGTATATATACGCGTTTGAATCTATATGTTGAATATATATGTTGCACGCATATAGGCATGTATATGGTATCTATCTCATGTGTATATCTTCTCTCTGTGAATATATGTGTGTTTATGTATTTCCCCACATAATTTTTATGGGAGGCATCACGCTGACGGCACGTTCCCTTCTTTTTTTTTTCCAATCCCAGATTGGGAAGCTCGGATAGACAGCCACGGGAGGGTGTTCTACGTTGACCATGTCAACCGAACTACCACATGGCAGCGCCCCACAGCTGCAGCAACACCAGATGGGATCTACATGTCTGGCTCTATCCAGCAAATGGAGCAGCTGAACCGACGGTGAGCACTTGTGTCTGTATTCTTCTGAGATCCACATTCTCTTTTCTTAACAGTGCCCCACTGGTTTCCTTCCTGGAGAAGAGAAGGCTGCACAGAGGCCTCATTGTAGCCTTCTACATTTAAAAGGGGATTATAAAAAGGAGGAGAATCGACTTTCTATACAGGTAGACAGTGACAGTACAAGGGAGAATGGTTTTAAGCTCAAGGAGGGAAGATTTAGATTGAATGTCAGGGGGAAGTTCTACTCAGAGAGAATGGTGAGGTGCTGGAACAGGCTGCCCAGAGAGGTTGTGAATGCTCTATCCCCAGAGATGTTCAAGACCAGTTTGGATGGAGCCCTGGGCAACCTGTCCCATCCACAACCTTCCACACAGATCTAAAGGTCGTTGGCCCTGCCTGTGTCAGGGGGGTTGGCACTTGATGATCCTTAGGGTCCCTTCCAACCCAAGCTGTTCTATGATTCTGTGATTACTTTCTCACTGCATCCCATTGGCTTCCTAAGCTTCTTTCCTTGTCCAAGTTCAATACACATCTTCCTGTCCTGGTTGCTGATGACTTTCTGATTTTGTGTACCTGCTGTAGGTATCCAGTACACAAATTTGCCTGCATGATGGATGCTGTTGAGTGAAAAATTTTTCAAAACTTTTCAAACTCTACGAAGAGGCTTTTTGAAAAACTTCTTTGGAATGACTCCCAGAAAAGAATGGAGAGTTTTTCCAAAAGATGGAGTTATTTTTTCTATTTAACTCCTAGAGTGATACTCACAGCTCAGCACCTAGCCCTGCAATGCAGCAGCTACAGAGGTTTCTGAGCTGATTGTTATTATAATAGCATTTACATATCAGTGTGGCATTTCTGCTCAAGCTAGTTAGGCCTACTGAAACATTTGTCTCTTTTTCCAGGGCAAAGCACTGCTCTAATAGAACTGTTTGTCTTTCCAGATAGAGATAGATATCTTAGTGCTGCACTACAGCAGTGTGCCCAGGTGGCCAAAAAGACCAATGGCTTGTATCAGGAATAGTGCTGCCAAGAGGAACATGGAGGTGATTGTCCCCCTGTACTCAGCACTGGTCAGGCTGCACCAGGTCAAGTACTGTGTTCAGTTTTGGACCCCTCACTGCAAGAAAGGTACTGAGGCCCTGGAGCATTTCCAGAGAAGGACAATGAAACTGGTGAGGGGTCTGGAGCACAGGCCTTGTGAGGAAAAGTGAGGGGGCTGGGATTGTTCAGTCTGGAGAAGAGGAGGATGAGGGGAGACCTTATTGCTCTCTACAACTACCTGAAGAAAGGTTGTAGTGAGCTGGGGGTTGGCCTCTTCTCCCGTGTAACTAGAGATAGGATAAGAGGGAATGGCTTTAAGTCGCACCAGGGGAAATTCAGACTGGATGCTAGGAAATACTTCTCCGAAAGAGTGATCAGGCGCTGGAATGGACTGCCCAGGGAGGTGATGGAGTCAGCGACCCTGGAGGCCATTGGAGGAATGTTTAGACATGGTGTTGAGGAACATGGTTTAGTGAGAACGATTGGTGATAGACGGACTGTTGGACTGGATGATCTTGTGGTTTTTTCCAACCTTGGTGATTCTATGATTCTACTAGGTGTTGTAAATCTGTCAGTTCATTCTTTGTTAGCTCAGATATACCTTAGCATGGGACATGTTTACCTTTGACTGGTCTACAAATAGATTTGTTTATCATTTCTTTCTCTTGCTCGCTTTTTGGACTGAATGTGGTTAAAAACCCTCCCTTTTTATTACAGATGATTTTTTTTTTAATTCCCTGCTTACTATAATGGTATGGTTTCTTTTCTAGACAAGCAAAGCTGAAATTGTATTCTAATCATAGCTTGTAAAATGCCACAAAAGATTTTTGGTCTTCTTCTTTGTGCTAAGAAAAAGATCTGCAGCTGAGAGAAAAATGCCGAGTTTCAAAGAATTGTTTTCATTGTGCAGAATAGTTTTGGAGTTACTGTATGTAAGGAGAACTGGATTCTGAATGACAATTGAAAAGTTAATGTAACTTTTGGGGAGTAAGTTAGTCTTCTTAAAGTCTCTATTGTACACAGAAAGTTGACACCATCAGCACACTCTTGTAAAAAATCCTTTTTTCTTCCAAATTTATTACTTTGGATAGCATTTTATAACATGTATTATGTACTTTTTTCTCTTACAGCCTTCCTCAGAAAGCAGCGAGCTACTGTGTTCATAGTTGAAAAAAAAAAAAATCACAAAGTGTGTGTTTAATCTAGATTTTTTCCAAGAGATTTACATGACTCTCCTCTGCCATTTTGCATCTGTCTTTAAGAGGGATTTGGATTATGTGAAAGCTCAGAGTATTTGACTGCTGCTGAGCAAGTTATCTGCCACAGAAAGCTCTGCTATGGATATGTATCAGCCTTACTTATTTTTTTATTTTTTCTTTCTGTTTTGGAAGTTGAACTCTCAGATAAGTGCAGCACAAGACCAGAAATAAGTGTTTGTGAGAGTGCTTGTAGGAGTTTAACATTCTTTTAGCCAACACAGATTAATTCATAAACCAACTATCTCAGACACTGCAGATTGGGCACTTTGTGACCTCTTGCTACAAACCTCCTTCTGTATTTTCCTGTAGGTTGTCTGCCTTCCAAGATTATGACTTGTCACTGGTTTGGATTGGTAATTGACATGTTTCACTGAATCTCTCTATTTTCGGTATTCAGAAATCTGATGACCGAGTCAAAAGTATAGAGGATTTTAACTGGAGGTGTAGTTCTCTTTACCTGAATCAAACCAGAGACCACTTCTCAGTTTAATAACCATCAGTTGCCATGGCTTATCGGGACAGAGGAAAAAAACCTGGTGATTCACTGCTCCCTGTTGAAGACCTTGTAAGAGACTATTTGAATGCCATTGACTCAAAGTTTGCTGATGAACAAGTCCTGGGCAAGGGTTGTGAAATCCTTTGTCTGAGAGACAAGCAGATGGGCATTTCCTGGCAAAAGGAAAGAGAGATAAGCTGCAGCTCAATGGCAGCTCAATGGCCGCTGAACACTCTTTTGTTTGGTACTCATCTCCGTGGGGAGATAGCCATCTTAGGAGATGCTTGCCTGGCACACTAGCATGGGGGCAGCGATGGCCAACGAACACTCTTTTGTTTGGTACTCATCTCTGGGGAGATAACCATCTCAGGAGACGCTTGCAGCACGGGATTTGTCACGTAGACTGGAGGAATCTGGAAGATAAAATAGGAGTCCTGCAGCCACGAAGATGTGCGATTTTCTCCGGGGATTTTGACTGTTGCTTCCTGGAGTTTCTCTTCGGAGGAATTACCCGAGCTGATCACTGCTGCTGCCTGGAGAGGCCCTCTCTTTGGAGAGACCTCCCGAGTTGATCACTGTTCTGCTGCTGCCCCTCTCGGGGTTGCCTCCCTCGCTGCTCCTCCGGTGCGGACCTGGTGCTGACCCCTCACCCCTCGCTGCTTCTCCGGACAACTGCTTGCTGCTCAAGGCTGCCCGCTGCTGCTGCTCTCCCCGCTTCTGCCAGCCCTGCCCTTCGGCCTCGGACCATCGGAGCCGCTTGCAACCGGACCGCCCCTAGGATCCTGACTGGTGACTATCCCTGCGTTGTACAAACCCTTGCTTCCTTCCTATCTTTCCTATCGCTCGCCTTCCCTTTCCCATCACCCTTAACAGTGTCCGCCTTCCCCTTCCCCATGCCTCAGGTCAATATTGGTAATAAACTGGTCGACCAACATTTGAACCGTTGCTTCTTAATCTCACGCTGGGTATACACATAATCTTAAAGAACCTCGTCTCCCTCCTCTATATTGGAGCGTGACAGACCTCTGTTGATTTGAAATATTGAATAGGGAGCTATCCCGTTGTTTCAAAACTTGGGAACAAGAATTTCCCAAGATTCTGATAAATGAGGCTTATGCTGGATACTCTGTTGAAACAAGTTGGGCATTTCAGAATTGGAAAGTGATTTCTGCATTTTCGACCTGGCTGGTAGAATTTATAAAACTATCGTTTTCCTGAAGCAAATTTCAAATATTTTGAGTCTCCAGAATTCTGTATTATGAGGAAAACAAGCTTTCATAAATAGTAATTGGAAAGCATTATAGTAGACATTGTTTTAAAAACTTGTTTCAGAAATACTGATTTGTTTTCATTGTTTGAAAAAGCCTTCAGCAAACACACCTGAAAATCATTTTAGGTGAGGCAAGAGCAAACACAGGGCTTGCAGATAGAATTACCAGCAGCCTGAACTTTTGCTCTAAGCAAAATGGAACTCAAAACCGCTTAATTTGAAAAAACTTGGCCACTTTTCTTTTTGAACCAATTTACTCGGCTTCCTGGTTTCATTTCTGGGAGGGAATGGAAAAACCAAAATATTACAAGGAAACCTGGTATTTCCAGCTCTGCCAAAACCACAAAGCTTTGGAAATTTAGCTCGAAAAAAAACAAACCAACTTAGCTGTGATTGCTCAAACCCAAGAGCCTAATCCTACTTTCCTTCTGTGCTCAAAGCTTCTCGTTAGCTGTGCTAGCCACTTGAGAATATGGGGAATGCAAAACTGGAATCCAGGTGTTAGGCAGGAGGCATTGTAATTTTTATTTAAAGACTCTTGCTCATTTTCTTCAGCACTACCTGACACACTTACCTGTTAGCAAAGCAGGTAATAGCCACTGATGCTCAAGCTCTGTTGGGAAGATCTTTTGAAGCGTATGTGTATCTAGACTTGTTTTTGCACTAATTTAAAACGTAATAAATAACGCAAGAAATTATAGCTGTGTATTTAAGACAGCCTCAGTGTGGTATTTCTAAACCTTGATTTCTTTGACGGATCTCTTTGAAAAGAGACTGAATTTCCAAAGGCATTCCCATAACTTTTGCCCTTTCAATATTTTCTCCAATTACTTTGACATTTTCTGGTATTTATATAAGATGGTTTTATAGTACTGAAAGCTCCAGAACGTATTTTTTGGTTGGCATACAGCTAGTATTACTGTTTAAGGTTTGCCAGTAGGGATTTTCTACCATCTAATTAAATTGAAGCTGCAAGGTTTTTTTTTATTAATGTGCTTATATCCTTTGATTGCATGAACTCCTTAAAAAAGTTGTATATTGCTGTTGCATGTGAGTGTTGTAAAACTCCTCTAGTACTGGAATGGAAAGTTGCCTGCAGTCAAGTGAATAAAAATGTAAAGTGTAGGTCTAAATCAGGGGGACATAGCAACTAAGGTAGATTCATGCTGTTATAAAATCTGATATCAGAATTTCTTTGTAAAGATGGGTATTGACTTAAAAATAGCACTCAGTCTTTTTTTTTAAATCCTCTAAATTTGTTCTTTATTGAACTTTCAAATGATGCAGTTTCAAATGCTTTTGAATGCTGAAGGATATAAATACTGCTATGCACATTTAGTGTAAATCTATAAAACTTAGCTGATTTTTCTTAATTGTTTACAGCTCCTCTGCCCAAAGTTGAGTTGCAGTAAGCTACTGGAGACACTGTCTGTTGAAAGTGTGAAAAACAAATCCTCATTGTCTTTGCTGATCCCAGGTCTCATTGAGCAATTAACTCCTGACCAATTTTCTATTTGGAGTAAAGTATACATTAACAAATAAAGAGAGAGTGAGATAGAAAGTAATTAGAAATTGTAAGTCAGAATGTAAGATGAAGAAAGTAAAAAAGATTGTAAATCAGGACAATGGGAAACAAACAGTGTTGGATCAGATTAAATTCAGGCAGTAGAGCCAGTCTTGTTTATATATGTTTGGGAACGCAATCCACAAAAATGGATTAAAAATGTGGAAGTGAATTAAAAGCTGATAAATTAATTAACAGGGCCTATTTCTTTCTTTCTTTCCCTTTCTCTCTCTTTCTTCTTCCCTTCTTTTCTTTCTCTCTGAATTTAAAATACGTTTTGTTATTGAATATATAAAACATGCACGTTCATTGCTTGTTAGTAGAACCAAAGAAAACTTGATCTCTCTTAGTCATCTGTCTGTGTGAGTAGAACAAGTTAACTAGAATTTATTTTGTACAGTACATATTTGAAACACTCCAGGTTATTTCTACATCCAGGTGTATACTTTGTTCTTGATCTGGTAAAGTATTCAAGATTTGAATAATCTCTAAGACAATTATTAGTCCTACCAGCATCAATTAATATGGTAGTAAGTTCCATAATTAATATGGAAATTATATAGTGTATAAAGTATAAAGGTGTTTGCAGGTTTCAATTCAGCATTTACTTCTGTCATCCTTCTCACTGTTTTTTGCTTATGTCTGTATTGTTTCTTCTCTCTTGTTCTTCAGCTGGTCACCACCCAATGTGAGCTAATACTCAATCCAATTAGTTTTCCTGAGTGGACATTACACATCCCTATGCTTTTCACTCAGGATGTGTTGCATTCTGTTCTCCTTTCCTATGGTCAACTTAATGACATTGTTGCTCTCTTGAGTTCACGCAGTCTCCTAGGCTGCATTCCATATTGCCTACCAGAAGAGAAGTGTGCTCAGCTGATGGCCGTGCTGTATCATCATCCACATTGTGAACGCTTCTACCTTCTTAGGGTTTTAATCCTTTACCTTTTTAGGGTTGAACATATGCATTTGATATTGTAATAAGCAAGGCTGCAGAGTACTCCGTGCACCACAGATTATGCTACCTGAAGACTAAATGAGAAGAAGAACCACGATCCACTAATATTTTTAGGTTCCAGACATATGGATTATTTAAAGAGAAGCCTGATAGAAATAGTATTCTGAAGGTAGAAGTACTGGAATCATTCAAAAACAGCACTGCTCATCAAGGTAGGAAGTATCAGATTGCTATTCTGTTAACTAAGGCACGTTGTTCCTTTCTCTGAATGATTGCAGGTACCAAAATATTCAGCGAACTATTGCAACAGAGCGGACTGAAGATGATGGTGTAGTAAACAACAGGGTGGAGAGAGTTCCCACTGGAGGAGGAAGTGACTCTGAGGCAGAGCCTTCCCAACCAAGCTCAGGTATGTGAAAATAGCTTCTGAGGGCATGTTAAGTGCTACTCAGCATTGGCATTCAGATTTGGGAAGTGCTGAGGACTATAGGAAAGGTCAGTTTTAAAATAAAATGCAGATGGTGCATGTTTTTGTTCAATGCAGTAGTGGTAAAAACAGCTCTGTTTTATTTTTGCTGCACTGTAATAAGCTGTGGGCCTTACAGTTTGCTGTTCCTGGGCATGGTTTCTGCACCTGCAGTGGCCCTGGCATGGAATATGGAATATTTTTTTTTTTTTTTTTGTGGCTACAGTTTTGTGATAGCTACTAGCTGATGGAAGTCTGAGCTGCCACCAGCTTGTACTTGTATTTGTAGTCATCACTAGCTATATGACAACACCACATAACAGAGCAGGGAACTGATCTGTTTGAAAACTTTCTTGTAGTTAAAGCTCTTTGTAGCCAAATTGATTCTTCCACTTGGCTCATTAAATAAACAAGAGCTACTGCCAATGTGAAGGAGAGGAGGAGAATGTGTATCCAGAGGAGGATGGAACAGGCAGGGAACTATTCTGCTCTTTTTGGTGGCAGTCATATTTCTTGAAAGCAATTGCAAAACCATCAGCTAAGATGTTTTTATTCAGATAAGAAACATCAACAATCAGACTAATTATCACCATGCAGCTTGCAGACCCACAAAAATAGATACCTGCTTTGAGAAATTGTGCCACCAAAAGAAATAAGTAGTTCTTTTCTATTGGGTCACCAAGGGTTGTCTTTCATGTTTGCTATGATAAGTGTCTCCTTGCCATCCTTGTGTAAAGTAGCAGGCAAAGGGACGGAATCAGCACATCTACTTGAATTTTCTTAATGTTCCATGTTGAAAAAGAATTCTTTTCTCTAAAATGGACAGTGGGTGGAAGCAGTCAGTAATAGTACTGAACTGAACTGTCAGCTTGTAAAAACTGCTATGGTCAAACTGTTGTTTTGGGTCAGCAGTTTATATGAGGCAGAGTTTTTTAATATCCAGGAGCATCCAGCTCCTGCCCTGTGAGCACGGCAGCACTAACCATGAGAACACCTACAGTTTTACCAGTAGGCTTGTCGTGAAAACACAAGAGTACATACACCGGGCAGGATGATGACATTTTTACATTGTCACTTTTGTAGCCACTCAGTAGAGACTAGATAACAGACTGTCTTTGCCACTGTTAATAAAATTGTGCTTCTTTTGGTTTCTGTCCAGAGATTAGGAGGGAAGGTTCCCTTTCTCCTGTGAATTCTCAAAAAATCATCTTATTGCTGCAGTCTCCAGCTGTGAAGTTTATCACAAATCCTGAGTTCTTCACCGTGCTGCATGCAAACTATGTGAGTAATTACGATTTGCTTTTTCTGAGTGCCAGTACTGTGCCCGAGGCCTTCAGGGAGAATGCACAGTGAATGTGATTTCAGGCTGACGATTCTGTTGTCTGTTCCTGCAGTGAGTGAGGTTGTTAACTTTTGGAGGCATGCTCCTGAGGAACCTCACTCAGGGGAACAGAGAGAAGGGAAAAGTTATTAACCCCAGTTTGCACTCTGAAGAAGCAGGTAGGCATAAAGCTGTGAAAGAAATACTGAGCTGAGTCAGAGTAGCTATTTTACAAAAAAAAAGAAAACAAGAATGAAAATGAATTTTCAAACATTAAAGTAATTGTCTTTAATTATTATTATTATTAATAATACAGTAAGTATGTATGTATTGTTGCAAACCTGATGTGAAGTGGAAAAAGTTTAGTGGTAGGTTCACCATGAGGAATAATGTAGGGAAATCTTAAAAGAAGATGCAGTTATCAAGTTCCAGTCTTGGTTTCCTTAACTTGAATGCAGGCACACATGACTTCTGAATTTTTGGAAAGTGCTCGGTTTCTGGATAGGGATGTCCATCCTTTTTGAAAAGAAAAGAAATTGAAACACTTTAAGAGTTATCTCAGCACAGTTTTTAGTTAACGACAACTGTCCAGTTATGGCTGTAATGCGTTGTGGATTGAAGCCGTCTGCCCTTCTCCAAGCCTCTGCCAGAGTTTATTGCTCTTGAAATCCTACAAAAGAAGGCATGACTTTACTCGTCTGACATGACCTGAACTATGTTATGAAATGCACATCATTTCTTCCATTGTCGGGGTGATAAATGATGATTTATGTCTGGGAACAATATCATTTTCATTCAGTGTAGTTATTTGCAAAAGGAGCAAATGTTTCTATGGTGGTACAAGAAACAGTTCACGATTTAACCAGTTTCATTTCTCACTGAAATAAAAAAGTCAAGAGAGGCCTTCAGTTTGAGCTTATAAAATTGTCTTTAATATGGAAGCCATAACAATCTGTTGAAACATCTGTCAAATGGTCATATAGATTCCACTTACACAGAAATAATGACCCACATAACTCCTGGCTTGATGCAGTTGTTACGTTTTAACCACATGCCCCTGTTAAAATTTCAAGCTATTAATTATACCAGTGAAGCTGGGACTGGAAAACATTATCCAGCAGTTAGAGGTAAAAGGGAAAGGCTCTCATTACGCAGATACTTTATTTCCACTGAGAGAGAAATCTACATTACATTTTTGGTTTCTGTCATGCTGATCAGAGTTATTGATCAGAAATTAGATCAAAATATAACTTCTCTAAGGGAGTTGCTGGGAACTCAGCAATTTGTGACCATAAAGATTTCCTGAGTTGTAATCAGGTTGCATATTCAGGGTAGAGATATCTTCTTGATTTTACTACACATACCAATGTTTTACCGTAATTAAGGACCTTGTGCTGCAAGGAGTATTCTCAGCACTACCACAACTATAAACCCTACATAATAAAACTAATACTTGAAAATGTTTTATTGTATTGTAGTGGTAAAAATGCATTAAAAGTACGCAGAAATTGAGAACTCAAAGCTTTTGGAGCCAGACTCACTGGACAGATTATATATAGACACATGGGGACTCACTTCAATGGACACAGGAATTCTCCAATGATCCTTAATTGCTCAAGAAGACAGAGACTATAGAAAGTATTTCATGTAGCATAATGAAAGCTCTAATGAGTAGTTCAGTCCTTTTGGGTGACCAGTATAACCAGTGCACTTATTTTTTGTCTAGTGAAATGCTCAGAAGGAATGCAGATTTTCTGTAAAGTTTCCTACCCTGCCTTGCACTTTTTCCCTGGATTAAAGATCCAAGAGTGGTGGCCTGTGGATGAGAAAAAGTGTTGCCACAACATGTATTTTATGGTAAATAAATACACGTTCACAGCAGTCTCTGCACCTTTCTTGGACCATCCAGCCACACAAGCAGACTTTCTGCTAAGTCTGTGAAAGAAATAAAATAGGCACAGCTATATGCAACATGAGTAGGTGGTGTTTCAGCTAACTGTTGTTTTGCAGTGCTTCATGAAGCAGTTTATGTGGAGGGTAACTGTGCACAGTGTAGGGGGATGTTTGGCTTTCTAGATTATATTTCTTACTTCTAAATGATTGTGTAAAAGAGTTGTTCAATTTAATGCAACTCTCCCAGTATGCGTTTCAGTTCTTTGGACGGATGTCCCAAGAAATAGCTAAATGTCATTTTGACATCAGAACCGTCTTTTCTAACTTCTGTTTTCCATTTCAAAGAGTGCCTATCGAGTCTTCACCAACAGTACCTGCTTGAAGCATATGATTCTGAAGATCCGTAGAGATGCTCGTAATTTTGAGCGCTATCAGCACAACAGAGACCTGGTAAATTTTATCAACATGTTTGCTGACACCCGACTAGAGCTTCCGCGTGGGTGGGAGATAAAAACTGACCAGCAGGGCAAGGTAAGAGAACCAACAAAACAAATGACTTGTTTAACATAGCACATCAGTCTACGTGGTCACTGAAGGTCCCCTCATTCTTGTCTCAAAACTAGTAAAGATTTGAATTAAACAACACCTGCGGCAAGCAGAGCTGTTTCAAAAGCAGAAAAAAGCTTCAGGAAAAAATGTTATAGAGCATAGTTGTAACTTTCTAGCTTTCTGTGGAATATCACACCATATCTAAGGCAGTACTGGACTAAGAAAAGTTTCATCCAGAGTAGAGATCTGTCATGACTGAAAAGTTTGGCTTAGTGCCTGCTTCCGTGAGGCTTTGCTACCCAAAAAGCAGTGTTCCCTAGTAATTTTATTCTCTTCTGCCCTGTTTATCTCATGTCTACTGCATGTAATTCTGAGCTGTGTAGCTTCAGGTATATTCCAAGAGCTGTTCTAAACTTGGCTAAGAAAGTCCTGTCATTTGCAGACACTATCCATGGTCTGTGCCTTAACGGGGGATTCTGACATGCACTTTCTAGCTATTTTCACTGTATGTTGCCGCAGTACTGTCACACTGTCGGCTTTCTTCCAGAAATAACCACTCTACATTGTTCCCGTATATTTCAGTCTTTCTTCGTTGACCACAACAGTCGTGCTACCACATTCATAGATCCCAGGATCCCACTGCAGGATGGTCGTCTCCCCAATCACCTGACTCACAGGCAGCATCTTCAGAGACTTCGTAGCTACAGTGCCGGAGAGGTAACCCTGCTAGTATCAACACTGATCCCTTTTCACAGCAGTCAGTTTAAAATGCGTTGAAACAAAGTTCTTGTGGATTTTTATATTCTAAAGAAGAGTTCTTTTCTTTCTGAAGTGTTTCTGTGAAGGGTTTCTGTGAGCGTTTGCTGCACAGTGAAAAAAAAAAACAGATTTTAAAAGAAGAATCCATGTTTGACATCCTTGTCTTGCTTTAGTAAAGACAAGCCACTTATTATTTGTATACTTGTAGACTTCAGCAGCTTTATATCTTTCTTCATTCTCCACTGTGACACTGTGCTCTGAAGAGGCATACTCCCTAGCAATGTGTGCTAGGGATTTCCATTCTGTGGATTTTCACACAGTATTTGAATCTAAGGAAGGACTGTCATGTAAGGTACAGCTGTGCTAGTTCTGCCAGTTAAGAGAGAGTCCTGTGACAGAGAGTCATTATTGGGTCATTCCCAGTTTGCTTGTATGTGTTTCAGGAGATCAGGAAGGAACCTTCAAGCAGAGAAGTCATGATTGCATCCCAGCTATGTGGCTTGGATCATAAGCGCTTGCTGGGACGGGTCATGTCAGATGTTGCTTTGGAAGGTCTAAAGTGGATGCATCAGACCAGCCGTGTCTTGCAGTAGTTCTGCTTGGGTATAGTGGATTTGCTCTGCTCATTCTTCTTTCCCACTGTTATTCAGTCGCTGTGTCTGTTCCTGTCTCAATCTCTTTAGCCTCCCACGTTAAAAAAATAAAAATAACAATACCTGTGAGCTGTGTGTTTAACGCAAGGCAATTTTTAATGTCAAGTCTAGCTGAACAGACATGGGTGTTTGGGGCCATCTCCAGCAAAGGGACTGTTCTGGGCATTAAGACAACAGATAAGACAAAGTGGGCTTTGTAGGGCTGACTGAAAGGCAGGAGAAGAGCTGGACAGGTAGCTGTGTGCAGAGCCCCTCAGTTCTCTGTTCTTTCCCTGCTTGTAGTTATCAGACCAGAGGTCACCCCTGAGCTACAGCATGCGCCTAAAATGAATTTACAAAAGCATACTACCTTTAATGGGTTTTGAGTTAAAAGGGAGCTCTTACCTGTTGGCAAGGTGATGGTGTGCTGTTATCAAAACATTTGGCAACCGGTGCGGCAAAGGTTTTCTGCAGATTCTAGGGGCATCTTGTACAAATACTGTATAGCAGTGTCAAGGGGCTTTGTCTCTGATGTACTTGATCCTGACAGCATCCCTTGTATTGCTACCTGTGGGAAAAAGTGTCACGAAGTCACTGATGGACTCAGAGGGAAATTATTAAAAGCATCTGATTGAATTAGAAATCCAAGTCATAAGCCTTGAAAATACGACTTTGTCTAGGCAGTCAGGGACAAAAAAAAAATGAAAAGCTGAGGATTTGCTCAGATGTTTCTATCAGTGATGTGTAACGGGACAGGCATCTTTCAAGACTTGTGTTTCCTGTGCTCATTGTAGTTCAGGGATTGTGAAAAACTCCTCTGCTTAGTGGAAATTGGTGCCGTTTTTATGTATTTGATGCTCTGTTACAAAGTTGAACCAAGCTGATAATACATAGCTTGGTGGCATGTGCAGACGGACATGCGCACGTATAACTTCTTGCTTTCTTTACTGGACCCTCTGAAGGCAGGGCGTACTCCTTGAACTTCACACCTTGTATGCGCTCTGCTCTGCACTTGCTTAACTGTGGGTTTCTAAAAGCTGCCCTGGAACATAGGAATTTTAGGAACTGGAAAGCGTGAAAAACTTAAGACCTTCTCCTGCGGGTACTTGAATGCTAACAGATGGGGGACAATGAAGATGACACAGAAATATTTGGTATGAATGTACTGAACTCTCCCTGATTTCTGCAACGAGTCCAACCTGTCACCCAGTTCACCTATCATCAACAGTTCCCTCAAAACAAATGTCCCTCAACAGATTGTCTTAACATTCTTTAAGTATTTCCAGATGTGCCATTCTGTGGAATGGCATAGGTTTTGGGCAGCCTTTCACGTACACCGAAGAGCCATCTTGCTTGCTTTGCACTAATATATTGCTCCGTTGATGTCAGTGGGCTTATCCGCAGGTGCTGGCTGAGGTTTTTCTGGTGAGTGCTAGCAGATATGTCCCTTGGAAAGGCAGTGTGGGAAGCCGTCTTCTGGAAGTGGCCTAGCTTCTTTTTCAGAAGTTTACACCACACCTGGCTGAGCTGTCTGTGGGCTCAGAGGAGGTTGAAAGGCTTAACACTGCACAGGGGCTGGGCTTTTCCTTTGCCCACTGAAGATACTGTGACTGTGACTCATCCACTTCCCTAAGCAGCCCGTGCCAGTGCTGGAGGAATCTTTCTGAGCAGAAATGTTTCCTAATATCCAACCTGAACCTCGCCTGGCACCACTCAAGGCCATCGCCTCTTACCTTAGCACTAGTTAACTGGGAGGAGAGGCTGACCCCACCTCGCTACAGCGTCCCTTCAGGGAGTTGTGAAAAGCAAAGGGGTCACTCAGAGCTTACTCTGACCACTCCTGTTCAAGTTTCTTCCTATGTCTAAGTACATAGCTTTTTGTCAAAGATAACCATTGCCACTAGGATTGGCGTTTCTGTGTCTGGACTAGACAAATCATGAGTGTTTTTTTCTGGTTGTTTTTTCTCTGCAGATTCAGTGTTTAAGGGGTGGGGAGCTGCTGTTGGTGCAGTGCAGCTTAGCATGTGAAACAGCCTTCATCAGGGTCTGAATTTATCAACAGAATAGTGCTCCACAAGTTACTTGACTTTTGTTTTCTTTTTCTTTCTTGTCTGGCTTGAAATCACGTCTCTTACCTCGTCTGCCAGGTGTGGTGCTGGATCCAGTTTTTAACTGATCCTCTTTGTTCTAATTGCTTTTTATTTTCCTCTTGCAGGTTGCGATCTTTGGTAAAGCAGCTAGAGAGAGGGGAGGCTTTGGTTGTAGACTTGAAGAAAAACGTGGAATCTGCTGCGTCAGTCCTTGAGTCAGTATACACTGATGAAACTAGGTGAGTGAATTATAAAGATGAATATTTATCTCACATGAAGCGCAGAAAGTTGTAAGGTACGCATCAGTTGGCATAGTTGTTGTAGTCCTGATTTAGTATTCACAGAAAAAATATTGTATTTCTTTGATCTTCAGTTCTCTGTCTTAAAATATGTTTTGAGTTTCATGTGGGAAGGGGGGGATCAAAAACAATCAAACATTTAACGTACATTCTCTTAGGAGAAAGATTTTCACAGGAATTGTTTTCCACTGTTTCTGATTGAAGTTTCTGTGGAAAAGTCCAAATTCGTACCTTTACATTTCTGTTGAATAGAGTTAGATGGATTTGCTTCTATCAAGCCTTTGAAAGTCCAAGTTGTTTTACTGGAGTCTGTGATAGAAATAGTTAAGGAATTGTAGAGGAATTGCACTTTCTGTTGTGTGCGGCTACCCCAGTTCTGAGTCAGCTCAGGTGGTCAGGATAGGAAAGGACTGTGTGATACTAACTGAGAAGTCAGATGTGATGTGACTGTCAGTGCTGTCTGATGGGCTGAAGGTGAGGTGTGAGTGGATGATTATGTAGTTGTACTTCAGAAGACTGATACTTCTTTGCTGTCATCCTAGTGGAGAGTTTCACAATCCAGCATTTAACTGCAGAAGAGAACAATCTATTGAAGACTTGCTGAAAGAGTTTTCATGATGCTGTTATTAGAATGAAGATGTGCATTTGTTTTTGGTGGGCTTTGTAGGGCTGACTGAAAGGCAGAAGAGCGGGACAGGTAGCTGTGTGCAGAGCCCCTCAGTTCTCTGTTCTTTCCCTGCTTGTAGTTATCAGACCAGAGGTCACCCCTGAGCTACAGCATGCGCCTAAAATGAATTTACAAAAGCATACTACCTTTAATGGGTTTTGAGTTAAAAGGGAGCTCTTACCTGTTTGCTGCAATGAAGGGACGGGAACCCAGCTTGATGCAAGCTAATGTTCAGTTTATTAAGCAACAACTCAAAACTTATATACACAGAAAGGCTGCGCGCGCTATGATCTGATTGGGAGAAGGCCACATTCCTCAAGACAAAACACCTTAACAACTCAAAGCGCTCTTAATAGTCTGAACAAAACAGTTCCCGATCGCTTCCTATTCGTATATCCTATTTCTTTACACAGCCTGCATCCAAGGCTAATGGTCAAATTCCTGCATAGCCAGCAGCTCAATCTGGCTAGCATTTTTGCCGTTATCCACAGATGCGGCAGGTGATGAGCACCATTTTGCTTTCAGGCTTGGTGATGGACACTGGACTTTGCTGCAGGGCTTCTGCATAGCTATCTGAGGAGAAAGCAAGAGAGAAACTGTGCAGACGCAGCTGGAACAGGAGGGGTTCCAACTGGTCATGCAGGCAACGTGGCTGTAGGGCACGTACAGGTAAACCCGACTGTCAGCAGGAGAGCTCTCAGCAGCCACATGCTTGCTGCTCTCCTGAGGTCTTCCCTAAGTTGTGCATTGGCTGCTGAGAGTTCCGTAGGGCTGTGTGCTTCTAGAAAGCACAGTATTAGGTCACTTCCTGCACCTTCACAACTTCTCAGTGTCAGAATACAGCTGGGCCTGCCTCCTTCTTGCTAACACAGGGCATTTCTATATATGGCTCATCAGAGAAGACAGACTCCTAGATCCTGTGTACAGAATGTGCTTCGGGGCCCATTGGGTTTGTGCTGGTACCTGAGTATGGGAGCACTCTGAATGGCCGTCCCAAGGAAGTGACCTGCAGAGCCACTGCTCTTTGGATGTGTGGCTTTAGCTGTCAGAGGATCTGTGTGACCCCATCGATAAAGGGAAAGCAGAAGACAGAGTGGTGGGAACAACAACAATTGGCTGTGGGCTCTTCAGATCCAGCAGGAGTCTTCAAGCAGCCCAGAAATGTGGCTGCCATCAGCACCCTCCACAGCTGTGCACCCATGGCACACCTCTATGGGAATGGGTAGAGTGTGAGCTGCAGGAGGAAGCCAGATGCTGAGGGCTGGGAAGGAGGGACCTGTGTGTCCCACAGCCAGGGGCAGCTCCACTTTGCTTCTCTGCCTTTTGGGGCAGCTGTCTTCACACGTAGCCTTTCCCTATGCTCTTGGCAACGTTACAGACTTTAATAGACTGGGGCATGTGCTCCTCTTCAGTTCAAATGGAAATGCTTTCTGCTATTAAGGTGCAGGACATCTGCAGGACTGCAGGACGGCAGGAGCAGTACACTCACTTCTATGTCCCTGCTGTGTTCTTGACCTGCCAGAGGATCATTTGTGTTTCATGCTGCGTTAGTATTTTCTCATTTAAATACAACTGTGCTTCCCTATGCTAAAGCTGCACATTGGCCTAAGGATTGTTCTGTTGGCTGGATTTTATCAGGCAACCCCAAATCTCGTGACATCGAAGTGCAGTACTGAGGTCTGAACACTGCTGAAGAGCAGCCCTCCCCCCACTTTCTGCCACCCTCTGCTTCCACATTCTTGGTGTCTCAGAAATAGGCTTTCTAGGGGCAGTTTACAGATACTGATGCTTCCAGGGTCCATTCTATGAGTGGAAATCATTTCTCATGCACAGGACATGATTTTCTCAGAACAAGAGAGGCTGGCTCATGGCCACTCTGTCATCGACAAGGACAACCAGGTCCTCAGAGTTCCTCTCCAGCGGAGGGTATATGTATGTGCCACATACGAGCTTTGGCTATTCCTTTGGATTTCCTTCCTCCACGTGAGCTTATGGGGATGTCCTGAAGGCTGAGAGATGGGTCCAGGAATGCAGCTGTGCTTCTCGGCTGTTGAAAGGAAGTGTGCTGCTCAGGTTGCCGCCTGCTTACTGAACGGGCTGACTGCATACTTCTCTCTCTGTGATACTCCCAGTAGGCACAGTAGTAGGTACCTTCATCATTGTAACGTATGTTTAGAATTGAGAGAACGCAGATTTTATTCTCTGTTTTATAAGATGAATACTTCTTCTTATAGGAATACGAATCATAGTACATTTGTGATACTCCTATCACATAGAGAATCCGTTCGGGAGCTCTGTCAGGCAGATGTCGGTACCAGTGGATAAATACATTCTGGATATTACCTATGCCCTGAACTTTGCACTCAATATTCACAGTTCTGAATCTCTTTCTTGTAACAGATGGTGGATGCTGTAGCAGCAGCACTTGTGTATGTCCGTCCATCAGAAGGAGAGAAAACACAGCAAGCAGTGCCAGCCTGCTGCCCGCAGGTGTGTGCACCACAGCCTCGTACTGCTGCTCCACGTGGAGCCTCCATGGGAAGTGGAATGGATGCATCCAGGCTTCAGCCAGGGCCAGAAGCGGCAGCAGCAGCAGCAGCATTCTCGGGGTGCCTGCTTGCCTCTGCCCCAGACACAGCCCCCAAGCAGCTCTGCGGCAGGGACAGGGGCAGTGCCTGAGGGAAGGATGTGACTCAGTAGCGGCCACCCAGAGAGGGGCCCCGCGCAGGCAGCAGGTGATACTGTGAGAAAGCAGCATGGCAGAGGGACATTATCGGCAGGGACAAACAGTATCAGAAATGAAAACATTTCATAGTCCACATGGAATTTTATTCCGATGAATTTGAGGAGGGAAGGCGAGGCCATTCCCACAAGCACTCAGGCATTTTAGGGTCTGGTTGAGGATCAGAGCGTGCAGGTTCCCTATGGCTGTCTGCTGCTGTGCATCCCATCTGGCACAGTAGTAGGTAGCAGCATCTTGCAGAGTGATTCTGCCCACTGTCAGGGTGCACTCAGACTTGTCGAGATCCTTCTCCATGCTGAATTTCCCCTCCTCAGACTTACTGTCAAGGAACAGCTTGGTTGCCGTGTAGGGAGCTGGCGGTACCAGTGAATGAACTCTTTGTCAAAGCTGGGGATGGAGATGCAGCAGGTGATGAGCACCGTTTTGCTTTCAGGCTTGGTGATGGACACTGGACTTTGCTGCAGGGCTTGTGCAGAGACACCTAAATGGAAGTGCATAATGGCAAATCTGACTGTCAGGATGAGAGCTGCCAGCAGCCACATGTTTGCTGAATCAGAGTAGCTGACTGAATCTTGCCAAAATGCTATTCCATTACACATAACATCATACAGAAGGAGAGTTTTGAAGGGGGTGGGTGTTCCTGTTCTTTTCCACTGCTCTGGGGTTGTAGCGGGCATTGATTGGTGGATCGTAAGCAACTGCTTGTGCATCACTTGTTGCACACGTTCACATATTTATTCGTATATAACCATAAGTACACACACACACACCTTCCTCTTACTGAATCATTTAATCTCAAGCCACGATTTCTTCTTTGTTGTTTTTCAATTTTCACCCCAATGGGTATGGGCAGTGCTCAGCATCTTGCTGTGTTCAACCACTAAAGCATTTTTTGGATAGTGATGAGTGAGAAGCAATGCAATGACTGGAGCTAGAAATGAGCCCCTATGTAGGGATAGCAATGCCCTGCTGGGTTTGGAAGCCCACTGTGCCTCTGCTGCTGCTCCTCAGGGGAACATCATCACTGTGTGCTCCCAGCAGTGCGTACTCTGGGGCTGAAAGTGCAAGAGGAGACAGGCTCCTAAAGCCTCTGATACAAATATGTGGAGATCTGTTGGTGTTTCGGGCCACTTCAAGTGTTCATCTTGCTGTCAAAACCTGAAACAAGACACACAGTCACATACAAGTGCTGGGAGGGGAACATGATGTCTCATCATCATTGCACAAAACCTGTAGAGTACACAAAACCTACATGAATACATCCCTATACCCACCCTTCAACTCCTTTTCTGTTTTGAGGACTATGTTTAGGAGGGGAGGTGCAGGATTTCTGGAAACTCAAGAGCCAGGGGCAAGCAACTGAGCAGAGTCCCATGCAAGGGACTAGCTTGCCAGCTGCAGGCACTCCAGCGTAAATAGACTCTAAACATTCATTTGGTTTTGGTGTTTTAGCTGAAAGACAAAGACCACAGCACCCCAGCAATGCAGAAGAACAGCAGTTAATCCAGTGAAGCCAGAACTAAGCAGAGGTAGGTGAACAGAGATTAAGACAGGAGTAGGTACATAAGAGATTTACGAGGGAAGCTGGCTTTATAAGATAAAAGTAGTGCCAAAGAGCTAGAACACCTCATTTTTAACAATTTCAAGTGAAGATTTTAAAACCTTCATCTGTTCATTTAAACACAGGTAAACTAGAAGGTTACTAAAAATAGAGGTAGCATAGAAAATTATATTCTCTTAATTCAAAGTCTTTTTTAATTGAATCATCTGAGTACCTCATTACATGGCACAGATTCTCCATGAGCAGCTGCTCTGGTTCAATCTATATTGTAACTTTTAACATGCATGAAGCACAAAGACACGTTGCAGTGATAAGATAGAAAACAGCTCAGCAGCATGCTACTCTATCTCCATTTGCTGGCACACTGAAGTAGCCTGTTACTGCATACATGACACATCTCATTTGCCTTGTGTGTCTGCAGCTGTGAGCCAACTTTAGGTAGTGAGAGATTATTGCCAAAATTCCAAAGACTGAATTAAACGGTGTCTTCAATCCCATAAATACAAATTCTAGCATCTACCACCCTCTGCTGGGTGTAAGGGAGTAAACCCATCATTTGTATTTGTCCTGAAATGCACGTAGTACAGGAAGTCTGAAGAACACTCACCTCCTCCTTTGTAGCATACCTTTTAGCAACACGGTTCAGTGCCTTTTTCCTTGAGTCAGAAAAACACTTAAACACTTTCATTAAGCATGAGTGAAAGGTGTGAAGTTAACAAAATGCATAACACCAAACGGCATTTTAGCTGAGATATTTTATAGATGGTGTAATTAGAAAGATAACTGAAATGGAAAAAAGACAATCAAAATAAAGAGAAATTCTCACCTACATCCTAGGCTCACAATAGGAAACTCCAAAGGAGCAATTTGCAGAGAAAGATTGTTTCCTAGAGGTAGACAGCTCTTAAATGTGGTTTAAGAAGGGTGGAGAAAGACTCCATCCCTTCCGGTCACACAGGTGAATTGTCTTCACCTGTGCTCCCGTGGCTGACTCAGTGCTTGCCTGAGGTGATCAGGCAAGTTCAGCGGTTCAGGCCATGTTTCAACAGTTCCCATACAATGAGCTGAGTGAGACTATGATTTACTTTGTGTTTACCTGGTGCTAGGGCATCCGTAACCAAAGCACCATGCAGTCAAGCCCCATGGAGTTCAATTATACCCACAGCTAGCCCCCTCCCTCTCCTGGTGGCAGGGCCAGATGCATCCAGGTGTGAGATTGGGAAGGGGTGGAACAAGGAATGGGGGGAAAGAGAGGAGGAAGAGCGTATGGGAACTGTTGAATCACGGCCTGAACCACTGATTGATCACCTGAGGCAAGCCCTGAGTCAGCTGCAGGGGAACAACTGAGTGTGATTGGAAGGGGTGGAGTTTGACTCCACCTCTCCCAAGACCCCATCTAAGGGCTGACCACCAGCGGGGAAGGATCTCTGGTTGGAAATCCCTCCCTAGTGGAGTTATTGACAAGCCTCGACTATCTTCAAAGGTGAGCCACTCTTTCCTCATTAACTATCTGTATACCATCTGCTTAAACCTATCTAAAATATACTATCATCACCACTATTTCTTTTGGGTGCTCTTCTTGGGGGTTATTTGCCTTACAAGGAGGAAAGAAACAAAAGTGCTATTCATCTTGCACACTTTCCATTATTCATGAAAGGTTGTAAACTGGATAGACAAGCAACAAGTACAATTTATTACTTCATTCACAAGAAATGCTCCTCCACCTTCACTTTGTCTTACTTCTAAGGCTACGCTGTCCATAACCCACAGGATCAGGAGATTAGGGCCCTAAATTTCCAAGTGTTCATTCAACGTAAAATTAGAAATGATAGCTGATGTAGAAGGTTAGCAGTGTGTGCTGTCCTAGGCATTTTAGGCATAAGTAAGTCCTCAGAGAAATCAAGACACAATGGAATATTGCTTTACAATCACCTGGAAAACATGACATTTGTTAATTCACCAAGTTCAGTGTAGTGTGTTAAACAGAAAAATCCAGGAGTGGGAAATAGTTCTGGGCTAATACAGTGCTGGTGAGGAGGGCATCACTTGAATGTAACAGCCAAAAATAATAAATAAAGAAATAAAGAAAAAAATAGAAAATTGTCCCTTGCTTACATAAATCACTGATAAATACATTTATTTTATACAATGCATCTCAGGAGCTGCGGAGATAAAAGTGCCTGAGACAGAAGTCCGATCGTCTTATGAAAGTCAAGTGAGAAGAAATCAGATATGAGAAACAGCTCTAAACCCCAAATGATAAATGTTTCTGTTCGCCAGTTCCATATTTCAGAAGGGAAAATTAGGGCAAATAATATTTTTTCTAGTCTATCAACGTCCTTCCTTTTGCATCTATCACTTCGTTCCATGAGTTTTTGCAAGGACTTCTAAAGATAACATTAATAATTCTCCTCATCCTTCCCACATGAAGCTTATTTGCTTTGTGGCTTCGAGGTGTGGATGTGAGATCTAAGATGTACCTAATGCCAGCACAGTGTCATATCCACAGTAACCTGCAGCACATCAATCACACACGCATCATGTGCAATAGCATGGCTGCTGGGACATTATCTGTACATCTTTGTACTTTCAGCAAATAATGACAGTGCTTACAGTCAGAAGCAAACATCTGATGGGTTTTGAAATTACATTTTTCTTTATATTGAAGAGGTTTTTAGAAAGACAGAATAGGATTAAGCAGTATTGCTGAAGAGCATATCAGAGGAAAGCATGAAAACTCTTTGCTGTGGATTAGGCACCTTTCCCATCTGCATAGAATCTCACGTGTACCTCAAACCCCCTATCAGTGAATTTGGCATACATGCCTATACCAAGGTTTAAGCAGTAGCAAGGTCAAGATTATTGAATTTGACCTGGGTTCTTCTAGCAAGAAGAGGGCACAAAGATAATGTCACACAGACATCATGGGGTAAAGAGACTCCTTGGGGATCTCACATCATTCTTTGCTTCTTTAGCAATCCGGCTGCAATGGTGGTCCCACTTGATTGTAGGCTCTTGTCTGAGAAGTGGCCACCCAGATTTCACAAAGAAATGGAGGTTCTGCTGAGGTTCAGCTGCAGTGATCTGTAGAACAGCTATTCTTGAAAGGCAAATGTTGAGATCTAGGTAAACTGTGGCCTGGAGTTTATCAGAGCTGCATCACTAATGAGGTTTCACAGGTCATTAAGACCACCTGGGACACCAGAGTCTGGAATTTACTGTAACATCAAAAACAAAGGAAAAGTTGGTGAAATTCTTGGTCTTGGATCACTACTGATTTCCAAACCTGTTAAAGGGATGAAAAGAAAACCAAAGTTTCCTGCAACATCCTGAGACTCTGATTGCTCACTGTAACATTTTAAAGCCAAAATCCCAGCTACCACAGCCAAATCATTCCACTTCTCCACAAAATACAGCTACTGTCAGAGCTCCTTTGGAAAGCTACTGAATTCAGAAGGCAGGAAGAAAGCAACTTCCCTCCTCTTTCAGAGGAGAAATACAATTCTGTTTCTTCAACTGAAGTCTGACAAATTGGAGTAGAAAGTGCTTATACACACACAAGAAAGCTCACAATCAAAATACCGCAAAAAAAAAGAACGACAAAAAAAGAAACCTGATCTGCTAGGAAAATGTGGGTATTCCTAAACATTTTCAGCTTCCATGTGTCAGCAAACAGAGCAAATTGATGGATGCTTTTCTTTTCACACAAGATAAATGGAAAGGCAAGAAATGAATAAGTGGTAGCAGTCTTTGGCTGAGTGATGGTTGTGCCAGAGTCCATTTGCAGGAGGAGCAGCCAGGAGATGTCCTGAGCTGGGGATCAGACCTGTTGGAATCCTGGACATGTATGAGGTTGAAAGCAAGAATTTAGATGGCACACCTGGTGTTTCTTTGGAAAAAGAGGTATTAAATTAAAATTAAACTCTAATAGAACACACAAACCACATACAAATTCATGGTAACAAACTTTAAAAGCATCACAGATGAAACGTCTTTGGATCAAAGGTTTATTTTTAATGACACAGCACTGGAAAACATAAGTTACAGATGACTTTTTGATACAGAATACATTATATATCTTCATTTAAAAGGATTTGTGAAGGTATGCTGCATGAATACTTACTGTGAAAATATATTACGTTTATTTCTCAGAGATTATTTTGTTGTGTTCTTTTTATTCAGCCAATTAAATAAAAAAGTATAGATTAGCATCATAACAGTTCCCCTTCCAGATTACCGCACTGTAACTACTGCAGCTGGAAGAGGAAACTGAGCCATGCCTTCTCAAAGGTTTAGCAGCTTTGAAAATGATGTTATTCGTCATCTCAGAATGAAAATTTCACATTACTAACACGGATACTGTTTAATGTTTTGGCAATGGAGCAGCTAGTTTTGCTTTGGAACAAAACTGTTTCCTGTAATGCCAGACAGTGAGAGAGCAATGCATGTACTGATGACACTACACAGTCAAAGAACTACAATGAAGTTGTTAAAATGCATATATATCCATATGCACTTATATATACACATGCGAGTTCCTGTGTATATATATTATGCATGTCCAAAAGTAACATTGAAGAATGTTGCAGCAGTTAATTATCTTTTTTAAACACATGAAACTTATAATAGTTTGACCTCATTACTACAGGATTACTAATTAAATTTTCTGCAGTGCAACTCAATACAATACACTTAGTGCAGAGAAGTTAAGGTTTTGGTATCAAGGAGGCTAATTTTGGATTTCATGGGAAAGGACCAAATACAGGATCACCATAGCTCTGACAAAGCACAAACAAACCTGTTGCCACGTACATGTGAACAAATAAGGACATTTCTTTTTTTTTTATTTGATTTTTTTTTCCACGCGCTGCTTCAGAAATTGACAGCTTAACTGTTTGCACTCATGCTCATTTTGATATGTTTCAACAAGCTTTGTCTGGCACCAACCTGTAAACCGTTAACACCTTGAACTACAAAAAAGTGGGCTCCTGTGTTTCAAAGAGGTTAAAAACCTACTGACTGAGCTTCGTACCACATTCATGTGCCTGAGCGAAGAACTATTCCAGATGGCGTGTGAAGTTGTCTGGGAAAAGTCCTTTATAACTATTTGCATCTCTGTACTGAAGCCACTCAGATTCCTTAATGCCAGTCAACCAGCCAGCCTCCTGAAAGAAAAAAGACAGAACCTCTTCAGTTTCAGGTGTCTCCCCTTTCTTTCTACATGCTCCAGGCCCTGAGCAGTTTTAGAGTCATACAGCTAAAAGAGGTGGTGATTTGGTTAAATAGTGGACTGGTTTTGCACAAGCTGTTTTCTCTGTTTTGCCAGAGCACGGTTTTGTGAGGCTGACTGTAAGCATATTCTATGGCTTTATCCCACCTAACCTCCAACTGAACTCAAATCTGGATAATCAGCCTCTGGAGTCAATCAGCCTCTGGAGTCATTCAGTCATTCTGGAATAAAATCTATTCAGCATTTTTTTGAAGTGATCAGCTTATTTTCATCTCACCAGGCCACTAACTCTGCGCTTTGTTCCTTTTAAGAACAGGAGTCAGAGCAAAGTGATTGGATTAGCAGGGAATTTCTAATGCTGATTCAGTATTATTCTACAGAAAGTACAAAAAGTGATGGAGTAACTGGCAGCATGTTTTTGAAGCACGTGGAAAAACTGAGACAGAGGAACTTAAGTTTTCTACCATGGACAGAGTAGATTCTACTAAGGACTGCAGTTTTAATGGATAATAACTTGAACTCAATAATTACAGGAAAAAAATGAAGGCACTGTGTGGGATTGGTTTGCTTTGAACAGGGAATATAGGCTGACAGCACTGGCTATATCAAGACGACGGTTTTAGACAGGTCAATTTTGTAGGAGAAAAAAGAACTAAGATAAAATACACTCTACAAATCAACAAAGCACCTGGTGAAAGACAAAAATTAAGTTTTATGGTGATGTTAAACATGAAGGGGAAATATGTACTGAGTAAAAAAGATATAAGCAGAATGGTCTCAGAAACATGAATACGTAAAGCTTTATTCTCTCCATCACTGCACACAATTTTCTCCAATTAATGCTAATGGGATTTGGATGCACACCACAAGAGTAAAATAATTCATGGGTTCACCAAGTGAAGGTTACACGTATTTATATATATTTATATAAACATTATAAGAAAAAATAACTGAAGACAACATATTTTGGGATCCTTAGAGTAGTATTCTGCAAATACTGACAACAGAATCAGCTGAACAGCCCAAGAGGTATGACGCAGCACCATCTGAGTAAGCACAACAGAATCTGTCCCTACAAAAATTATGAAGTGTCCTAGTCAGAAAGAAAATAAACGTAATCTTTTATTCAGAGCTAATAAAAAAGAAGTTTTTTTGAAAGCATTTCTCTGGAGGTGTTTGCCTTCGGAAGGGAAGGCTCAAGAGTACTGGCCGAAGATCTGGCCTGTGAGCAAATAACTGGTATGGGAGATTGAGGATTGACACCACTGTATCCTGAGAAGGCAAGATACAATTTCCCTGCTCCCTCTTGTCTACTGTCAAGGTCCGGACAATGGAAACAAAGGAGTTCCTGCTGAGGCCCACAGACCAGAAGCTCCTAAAGAGAGCTGACTTGACCACTTTGGAATTATGAATTTTACTGTCACTGTAAAGGAGAGGTCGTTGTCAACCAAACAACACAACCTCTGAACAACCTGACAACCCATTGCTACTGGAGATCAGCATCTGAACTATGAGCTACATTGGAATCCCAGTGGTGACTATCTCTCTCTTGCTTTCTACAAAGACTTCTTGCTTTTATTTCCTCTCTCTCTTCTATCGCTCATCTTCCTTTCCCCATCTCCCTAAGCAAGTAGAATTTGTAATAAACTGGTCGGGCTAACATTTGTCCCATTGTGTCTTAATCTTGTTGTCGGGAACACATATATCAAAAGAATCTCCTCTCCCTCCTATACATTGGAGCAAAACACACGTGGAATTAAATTGTTTAAAAATTAATCTGAAACACACTGTTAAAAGAAAATGAAGTGTCTTAAATGACATTGAACTGTTGGGTTCTTGCATCAAAGACAAAGTGATTGCCAGTGCAGTTCAAGAGCACTGCTGTGTGAGGCTTGGGTTCCCAGAAGCACAGAACATGTAGGAACACCTCTGCACAATTTAGCTGCAGGACAGAAGTGTTTGTGTGTAGTCTCAGTGCTCTCTCTGGACATATGTATATTATTTCTCCAAATCTCCATGTCAAAGCTCCGAACATGTGGGGAACATATAACCAGTTCTGATGCAATGTTACAAGGTGGTAGCAACACAGTGCACAATTTGTAAGCCATCTTCTGTATTAGTATTGTGTATATATATAGCCACTACAAAGTAACATCAAAGTACCCTAGAAAAATATACTGAAGTTGAATCCTGTTGATGGTATATACCTAGGACTTTAGCTTAGTTAACTGTGCTGTTTAGTGTTAAATGAAAACAAATAAAAGGACAAAATAAGAATGTTGGTGTTTTCTAGCAGTAAAGACTTTTTGAATCAACATTTCAAATTAAGTATAAACAGTAAGAAGAAAACCGAGACAAAGGAAAGCATTAACAAAAGAAAGAGTTATGTTTTTACCTGATCAGCCGTAGTCTCAGAAGGAATTACTAGTACAATATCCCCTCGTTTTAAATTAAGCTCATCGCTGTTAGCTGCCTCAAAATCATGTAGAACTTCAACCTGAAGAAAATACCAAGTATACAGAAATGATCAGAACAGAGACATTGTGAAAAAGAAAAATGCACTCTTTCACTTTTTTCTTTATGGAAAGAAAAGACCATAGATGTGTACATTCAATTTGTTAATGTTAACATCAGTTCACATCAAAGTTTCTATTTATGGTATGAAACAGGTATAGCTTCAGTAAATCTTCCTGAAACTACTGAAAGAAACCAAACATCCTTTCCCGAGATTGCAGAATCCCACAAGTACTGCTTCTTGGACAAGTCCTGTTAGTTTATTCCCACTGCATAGGGAACTTGCTTTCACTTCCCACTATCATTACTAGACCTGAGGAGAGGGATGGCAGGATGTTGCTAATAAGTTTGGAAAAGAATTGAGGGTCTGTTTTTTCAGACCCTCAATTATGCTGGATGCTAGATATTATTCTTGCTGTAAACATTCACGGAAATTTGAGTGAGAGGTACAGCACCAGTTTCAATATACGACAAAAGAAGTTAATAATGGGAACCATAGCTCCTGTTTATCCCTGAAAGAACACCCATTTATTGACAGATAGGAATGCCAAAAATATCTGTTTTTCAAGGAGGTGATTATTAAAACGTTTGTGGGGTCAGTATGCTGTTGTGAACAGACCATTTTAACTAAATAGCTCTTCCTCCTTAAAAGAGATGCTATCCTAGTTTTCTCAAAGGCACAGCCAGTTTCATGGTAACTCTGCAGGAATGAAATAATACAGCATCAAGAACCAGATGGCAGTCATATATTCTGCTGCTTCTAATTTATGTTTGACTCAAGGGAGCGTGACGAAAAATAAAAGATGAACTGTGGCAGCACATCTGCATCAAAACTGCACAATACTGGTCACTGTAACCTCAACGTTATTCTCACAGTTTGCTGAAAATAATGACCAGTGAAAATAGACCAGAAAGAATAGCATATTTATGGAGTGCTATGGGATTAATTAGCCTGAAGTATGCAAACTATAGTAAGTAGTGTAAAAAGTTCATCTATCCTCAAGGAGTGTTTCTGCTGCTCAGTGATTCTGAACTGAAAAGAACCTTGGTGAACCAGGAAACCCTGTGGGTTTTGACAGC
The DNA here is from genome assembly GCA_023055505.1 of Callipepla californica brunnescens. NCBI lineage: Eukaryota > Metazoa > Chordata > Aves > Galliformes > Odontophoridae > Callipepla > Callipepla californica. The sequence continues at coordinate 3,922,521 of JALIRH010000048.1, read as the reverse complement.
CAAGGAGAGAATTTCCCTCAAGCCTCATTAAACTTTTCTGTCTGAATATCCTAAAAGGTTGCAAGTATAGCAATACTAAGGACAGAAAGTGACACTTTGATTTCATTACAGTGAATTCTAGAAGTCCCATAGATTTCAATAGAGCTGGAACTTCCACTACAGATTCTCAGGCCAGAAAAATGCATTTTTTGGTATTGTTAGTGAACAATCGTATAATATTGCTGACTAAATCTGTAGCAATGGAATTTTACTCAAAAGATTCACTGCCACTGCTGATTCGGTGAGATGAAAGGAGCACTTTAATGATTCCTACAGCTACAAAGGGATATAACCAACAACATCAGTGTGAAGAAAAAAAATCACAACCAAAAGGTTGTGTGAGTGTATGTGCATGCAGGCACATGGCTCTGAAACCAGGCATTCTTTGGTCTCAAGAAACCATCACAATGCCTCAGTTTTCAGACATATCCAGAGAAGCTAGATCTGAAAAGATGTCTAGAAGAAAAAACAAACAAGCAGACCTTAAAGAGAAAGCCTGGTGGCATGTCAGAAGCTGTGTCTCCTGCTGACACAGGTTGATCTTGAGAAGGTACAGTCTGGATTTCTTCAGTTGGTTTCTGCTCACTTCCAACTAGGGATGTTTCACTGTCAGTGCCCTGAGTGCCCATCGCTGCTGCAGCATCTTTGGACTCGTTCACGATGACATCATGTTCTTCCCCTTCCCCTTCATTGTTTGATGCTGGTTCTATTACTACTGAAGGGATGCTGCTGACCTTTTCCTAGGAAAAGAAAGAAAATGCAAAAAAAGCACCACAAGAGTATTCAGCACTTTATTTCAAGTTCAAAAACACATTTATTTACTTCCACTGTAGGTGGTATTCTTACATCAAGACAAAGAACAATACTTGTGCAGAAATATTTTATCCAACAAACAGTTTTATCCAACAAACAGCACAGTTCACAAGACCAAAGAAAACAGGTGTGCTCACATGCTTTCTAAATGCATAAAAATCAACACAGAAGCTTGGCCCCTTTCTGAAAACATCAGCATCATCAACGTATGTCTTGTCTTTCATGTTTTCACGAAATATCATATACAATTTCCATGGTACAGAGGATGCCTTTAATGAAACTGACAATTTCAGTGATACTGGGAAGAACAGAAATTACTCCTGCATCATCAAACTTCTCATTCTAGTGTTGGTAACAACTAATAAGCCTTTAATTATTGGTAATTATGTCAACAGCAGTATTTAAACTAGCTCTGTTTTTTATGGTTTCAGAGGGAAATCCATGTTGGCAGACCAACAATACTCCTTGGCTAGGTTTTTTGTTTTCCATAGTAAGTACGAATTTGAACAAGGCTGATGATGAGAAAGACACAATGTATTGAACTTCATGGAAGTTCTAGAAATTGATTTTTCAAGTAATCACCACTGGGCCTTTAGAGACTATGCAAGTTTTTGAAATGTGTTCAGTTTAGGCGCAACAAGTGCCTCCAGTTCACCAGCTACCTTAAGTTTTCCTCATTCTCCTTGGTTAAAGAACAAAAAACATTTTTCTACCCGTGCTTGAGACACAGAGATGAACAACCAATGACCCATATAGAGCACAGTGTTTCTCAGTCCATGCCAAGATGGAAAACACCACTGTATACATTATCTCAGCTGTCATTTACTTAACAACAGACAAGTTTCCTTTGTTGAGTTTCTACTTACCTGTGTGGGTGACTTAGGCCGGGCAGGTGCCGGAGATGCTGGTGCCAGCATGTGATTGGGACTAGCAGTAGGGCTAGGAAGGGGAGAGACCTCCTCTGGTGGTGATGGTGTTTTTGCAATGCGGAGTGGACCTGAATCACTGGACAAGAATCAAAGTAATGGTCAGGACATGCATATCATGCTACTTTATTATTAGCCTTGACAATTTGAATAGTTGAATGCCTGTGACCACAAAAGTCGATATACAGTGGAGATGAACCGAATCACTATACATTCACTAAAATTTAAACTGCAAGTATATACAACCAAAATCTATAAGCGATCTATAGTTTCGAATGATGTTTTAATTTTTCAGTGACTTTTATTTTGGAACATTTGCTGCATCTGCTTACCTGAACACTATACCTTGACAGAAACTCAATTCCTGCATTTTTTTTCCTAAATTTAAAATGATGTTTTATGTAGAAGTTTGCAACTATCATCAAATGGGAGCTGGAATTGCTGCCTTCATTTCACACAGTTCTCAAAATAAAAGGCTTTAAAGACAAAAATCCCAGAAGATGATACTCCAATGAATAATGCAGATAGCTCAGCAACTTCAGGAAGGTTTCAACAAACTAAAACACATCCAAGATCATTATACAGCTGTAACTCTTTAGATGGACAACTCAGCACAGCTATAAACAAGCAGTAGTAAAGAGACTTCAGCAGAGCTCTGCTGCTACTAAGAAAAGATCTGATGAAGTCCTGTCCTCTAAACAGATTTGTTCTTCTCATGAAAGGACCTGGTGCAAACACTGAGACATACTCAGCTACTTAGTGCTGAAAGCTTACAACTCAGGGAGGCTATAATCTACAGCATTCAACAGCCACAATACTTGGTAAGAGCAAGTCCTACACATATTCAGCAAGAACAGAAGCGCTACATGATGGAGGGAACCACACCATAAACATGTTCCTAACACAAGTGCAAGGAAAAATAATTCCTTGGAAAGGGCAAAGTCCACACTCACCACCTCTTTCTGTGGAAATATTAAAGAAGAAAAAATAAGCAGTTATTAAGAAACTTCTTTCCTGGGTGTGATATTTGTCTTCAAGATAGAATATTCAATAGCATACACATTTTTAATATCTTTCTTTTTATACGGTACTTTAAAGGAAAGATAATGTCTAATATCTATTTCTCACGTATTTAAAACGGAAAACTGTTTCATCTCAAAGTGGCTCACTCCTCAGTAATGTTGTAGAGCAGTACAAAAATATTAAAACTCAAAATCTGTTGAGAACTTCAGGAAGGCTTTGTGAACAGTACATGAAAAAATATTATACTGTGTACGAGTTATTAATCTTACAGAAGTCTGAAGGAAAAAAACAAATGAACAAACAAACCACCACTCAAATCTGATGACCTATAACTAGAACTTTTTCACATGGGATCTAGTAGAGCTCACATATAAGAGTAATATAGTAATTAAAAATATTTTTACAGAGCATTTTTAAGTAAGAAGATCACAAAGCATTAATCTATGCCTAGACATTTGCAGCTAGAATCATATTATTTTTCTCTCTCACTGATGGGAAGAAAAATTCAGTGGTAACAAGACTGTGTGCATGCTGGGCAGAGTCTCAGAGACACATGCAGCCAGAATACTTTTTATATTACAAAAACTACTTCAAGTTTTCCAATATTATATAATTTTTATTCCATAACAATATTTTATGAATGCTCTATGGGAGATGTAGCAATCCCACAGGGACAGGAAATGGCGATATATGAGTTGTCAGCTCAGGGTGCAGGAGTGTATGAGCACAGATTAACACTGAACTAATCCAATACAAAAATTCTGGATGCATTTGTAATATCAGAGTTCTAAATTTTGCTCAAATATTTTTGTACTTTTAAAAAGAGATCAAAAGAAATGTAGAAATGTCAGCCATATGTTTGAGGCAGATGTTGTGCTCTTGGACAGTCTTAATTGTTACTAATGTGAGCCTGGCTTGAGGGCAAATTAACAGTAGCCATAACATTGTTCTGACTGCTTCTGGATGAGCTAGGACTGCCTTGAAATTCGGGATTTATGCATTCGCTCTAATTATCACTGTGTTTTGACAAGTGCCACTTCTATAATATCAGTCTTTTCTGGCTATCATTATTACAGTACTGAGATCAAGTTTGGGCAGAAAGGCTTTGTTCTTTGCTAGTAATGAATGTCAGAAATAGTGCACTGGGTTCCAATGACCTTAAGAAGGCATTATCTGATTTCCAGCTTTCTTGGTTTTGCTTTTATTTTAAGGCAAAATTGCTCTTGGAAGTCATTAGAAGTATGGCATTTTGTGACATTCTTTTTATTTTGTCTTTTCAGATTTTATGATATACTCAGATCATATTTCCTGACTTTTCCCCATAAGCAGAGGAGATAAAACATGACATAGAAAGGTCAACATTCTCACCTAATCACATGCCTTTAGGTGCTGAAAACACACCTAATATTTCATGACTCTTATAGTTATTCTGAGAGTTAACAACATCATAGAAGACTAACACTTAAGAATAAATGGACTGCATACTAAGCTGGTGCAAATTGGTATTCTAGGCTATGGTGAAATAGGGTAAACTGCAACAGTTGAAAATGTTCGCCCTTTTCATTTTTTAAAATGGAAAAAATAAGTAGGTAATGAAGAAGGTTTTGCAGCTTTACTGCTATTGAAAACAGCTTCATCCAAGCTTCATCTATCCTCCTGTATGAAGAAACCCAGAAATTGGGTTGTAAAGCAACCACAATATATTATGTAGGTGCTTACTTCATGTGCTGAAATCCACATATCTTACTGCAATGCAATTCACTAAAATAAGAAACAAAGTCACCTTGGTGCCCCTTGAATGGTGAAGGCCTTGTCTGCATGCTGATCTCCCAGCTTCGTCATCACTTCATACAGTTTATGACATAGCTGAGAAAATAAAACACTTGTCTGAATTTAGACGAAGCATTATGGACATGATTAAAAACATAGGTGACAAATCTCATCTGCTCACTTCTCTGATTTCTTTAAAATTGTAAATAGTTCCTTACAAAAAATAAGCAGTACTATACATAACAAAAGTCTAAGTGGAAACCTACTGTAATGCACGTAAATGTTCTCAAAGGCAACAGTGTTTCAAAAAATAAAAGTTGATTTTCAGAGAACGAGTCAATAAACGTGACTTAGTGCTGTCAGCTTTTTCATAGAGGGAGTTACCTAAAGTTTGAAGAAACTTGTAGCAGAGACGATCCATGTTTTCCCCTCAAAAAGCTGATCTCAACTCACATGAGACTTTGATCAAGCAAGTTTTCCATGCCACTTTGCTTCCTGTAAGTTAATAGGCTACTACAGATAATACACTACCAATTAGTAAGGTACTTCATTCAAAAGACCCTTATTGAAATCGCTTAATTTGCCTGACAGCAACAGATGTAATAAATTGCTGACAGTGTATATACTGGTCCTGAAGGATGTAATTGACACATTTCTCATGTACTGATTAAAGCAACGAGACGCTTAGCAATTGGACATGGAAAAAAATGCTGTAGGCTAAAGTGTGCTAGGAAGAACGGAGAATAGATTAAAATAAAAACATAACGTAGTGTTGCAATAATAGCTATAACATGCACCATTTTCTAAGATTGCATGGGTTATCTTTTTCTTCAGGAAACTACAAAAAAGGCAAGTACGAACCAATACGAAGATTATACTGCAAATCTGGGTCTAGGGCAAATTTTCGTCTGTGCTGCTGCTAGTTTTTTAGTGCTGTGTTAGAAGACATTTCTTTGCTGTTATGTATAGCACACAATCCATTATACATGAGATATTCATTTTACTTACTAAAGCTATTTCCTTGTGAAACTTGGCTTCAAGGCTGGATACATTTTTGAAGGTGTTCACATAAAAGCCAACTCGCCTATGGAGGATGGCACAGGGAAAGGAGAAAGAGAATAAAAGATGAGGGTAGCAGAGACACAGAAGAAAATAAATTATTTTATTTTCCCAACTACAAGCAACATCCTTGACTACTATTCTCAGCAAAGCACAACGTTGGGTTGAACATCGTAACTTCAAACTTATTTGTGCCTTACTATTTCTGTTTGTGTTTCACACTGCATAGAGTGATCAAATAGTCCACAGTGGGGGGCTTCAGCTTCCTTAAGAGCATCTGGGTGTGTTTTGGGACACCTATAAGGTATACAGCTCAGTACTGCCCAGGGGTAAATGTCCCATGCTCAGTCCACCCTAATGATCACAAGCCTGAAATACATGCATATGAAAGAATTTAATTTATAATACAGACATTTTTCCACGTGTATTCAAAACTCTGCCTTCCCAGGGTGAGTGACTATATGCCTCCCATACATTATAAAAGTAAGGAGTGTTGTCATAGGTTTTGAATTATTCTTTCTCCTATTTAAAGCTTTCAAGTGTAATTTCTCCAAGCTTTTGCTAGCCAAAATTGTCTCTGGCACAAGAATAAGCTTGCAGTATGTCAACTTATTCTTCCTGAATAATTTTAATACCTAAAAATAAGACCATGAAAGCATTTGCTACCTAAAGCACAGTTTCTAAACTATGCATATTACTCAAATTAAATTTTATTTTTCTCTGAGACAAACGAGCGGGCAACATATATTGAAATAAAAGGTTTCACAAGCCTGTAAAACAAATATCTCAAAGTGTCAAGGATCTTTTCAACCTGAACTAGACAGAAGCAGAGCAGGAGAACTCTCTAGTGATCTCACATTTAACAGGAATTAATTTAGAAAGCAGAGAAGACAAAGGATACTTCAGTAATTCACAACATATTTTCACTCCAGACTGACATTTGATAAAGAACACAGTGCACTAATGAGAGGCTCATTTCTGTATTGCTTTTCTTCTCCTGCTCATTTTGTATGCATTTTCTGTATTAATACAGCCCACAGTTATACATCCCAAATAAATGAAGAATTCCATCAAATGATTTTATATCAAGAACGTATTCAGGGCAAAACTACAAAATGTGTATTCTGAAGTAATTATAATTATTGTTTTTCTTTTCTCATACTGCATTGGTAGTGTTTCATAGAAGATTGAAAACAACAGTTGCCATTAAATCTTTATACCTTTGTAAATGTCTTTGCTTTGACACATTTTACAGAAAAATGACCTATAAATAGATCCACAGCAAATCTTCTCGAGCGGTGTGTGACTGCTCTACACTGTTGCTCTTGACAGTGGATATATTTGATCCTTTATCAATAAGTGTTTTTTTTTGTTTGTTTGTTTCTTGAAACGATCAGGTACCTACCATCAAAGTTTCTGAGAAAGGTGATGGAAGCAGTGGGGTTTTAGTCATGATATTGTTTCACCTTATAATAAGATATGACTAAGAATCTTACGTACCAAGATATGCTGAAGGAAATAAGCATAAATACATTCACAGTAAGTATTTTAATTTTGGATCTTTATAAGGCATTTTCCATGTTACTATTTCATATGACAGGATTTCAAGGACTTTCTACCAGCTTGTTAGAATCCCCTCATTCCCTTTCCTTAGTCTCCCTTTAGGCCTTTAAGGCAATGTCTGCCTAGGCTTACCGTGACCACAGAGATGGCAATTCTTCTTGCAAATCAGTGTTAAACTCTTCAAACACTTTCTGTGCTTTTTGAAACTCTTCTTCTGCCTAAAACAAAAAAAGGGTGACTTCTCCTATCACTATAATACAGAGTAAAACCTGGAAAAGCTGTTTCTGTCACGTGGTGGGATATATATATATATTTTTTTCGTGACTCAATTTGAATTTTTATTGACCAAGTATGTGACTCAGTCCTAAAATAACAAAGGCAACACAGGACTTCTTGTCCCCTAAATCCCATCAAAAGATAATGATAGAGCTCAAATAGGACTCGCTCCTAAAATTGGCTGTGTGCCCTCTCCATCCACCAAAATACTCTACATACCGTTATGCTTAAGGATAACCTCTCGCTAGTTCTAATTCTGAAAGAGGAAAAAGAAGAGAAACTTTGTGACAGTTCTGCACAGAACTGGAGTTCTCAAAGTCATCAGCCACATCCTTTCTAGTGCACTACCTTGGTAATCCTGCCTTCATCTTTTCTTTTGGAGCTCTGCAGGGCTTCTAGGTGATGCCTTGCACTGTCGTAGTCCACTAGCTTTCTGCTTCGTTTTGCAATACGAGTCTGTACAGAGGTAAAAACGAAAGTCAGTACAACCCACTTCTTTTTTTAAGTTATTTCACCTAGAAATCATTTAACATGTTTGTATTCTCCTTCATCCGCCTGTTACCAGCTTACTATAATATCATTAAAGAACATTAGCATGCAAAAAAAAAAAAAAAAAGAAGATAAACTAACAATCTTATTTTAAATAAGAAATACATATACAGATGGTTTGGAAGGCACTTCTGTGGGTGTGGTGAGATATCAATGTTATGCAAGACTTATCTCATTCTCCAGAATAAGTGGACCTGTTAAACTCATGGTAACACTGTCCTTTTACCTTACATATAGTGTGTAAATTCAATGAATCGTTAACATAGTTTTTTTAGAGTAGGAAAAAAGCTTAAAATATAGTCCTTAATACAGTTTCTCAGATACAGAAGTTACATATAATTCATCAGGACCTTCTGACATAAAATAGGAATTTTAATTTAACAGTTATAATTCTCTTGCAACCAAGCAAATGTCCTCTGTTATGAGCTGACTTTACAAATTTCCATATGACAACAGTAATTACAGTGAATTCTATGCACTGAGAGAACATAAGCCCAGTTTGACTTAGCAGCAAGTCTGAAGCTGAGTATCTGTAATCTAGGGTTTTTTTCTGATGTAAATGGCAAAGGATATGGCTGTACAATAAATGCTTGACTCTAAATCCTCACAAAGAATTTCCAGCTTTGTCCATACAGTGACATCAAAATACACATACTTCTACCTCACACATTTAATGATACTTTATCCTCATTTAGAAAACATTAATCCCATTAACAGTCTCTCCTCACATGTAGCACAAAGTCTTATTGCACTAATGAAGTCAGGAACCATAGCTTAGTTAAGAGAAAGATATTTAGACACCCATAGGTGTATCTAGTCAATAACAAAAGGCTTGCTTTTCATGTTGTAATTTGTCTAGCATTTTAACAGCTGAAGAGTTTGGTTTGTCCCTTTTAAATTCAGTGAGAATTGTCTCATATCAAATAAAACTGGAACAGGAAAAAATATTGTAAATTTTTGTTTGTACACAGGCTGTTTTACATCCAAGTACTACAGCATGAAAATTATTTTGGAAAATCAGTGCAGTCTGATGTCCAGAATCAGCATACATAATAAGACCGTGATCACTGCAGAAATGAATGACCCTCCCCATTTTTCTTTGGGTGTAATCTAATTTTATATCTATTTTATGTCTCAATGGTGACTGGTGATATTTACAAATTGTCCTTTGTAGGTAAGCATTACTGTACTTTGATATCAGGAAATTGTCCTAGATATGTATCCAAAGTCAACAACGACCCATCCACAAGTTTTTGATGGAAGTCCTCCCAAAGTTCATCACATTTCTGTAAAGACAGATCAAAAGAGAAAAAAATGCACTTTATAGTTTAATTCCACTTGAGATATAGAGGAAATACACACATAAATGGTACAGACTAATACTTCTGACATTTCAAAAAGTGTTTTTTTTTTTTTTTTTTTGTGGCAATAATCAGAATAGAGCTGTAAAATAAATTATAAAAGCACCTTTCTATTTCAAGCTTTAATTAAAAACAAAAAAGAAGTTTCATTTCAAAAATCAATTGTTCTTTTTTTTTTTTTTTTCCTTTTTTTTTTTTTTAGCTAGTAAATGCTATATGAAAATAAGGGTATCATGGATTCAAAGTCTTGGGATTTCAGATTCCTGAGGATTACCAGTGCAGAATCTGAAGCGGCTCTAGCATTGACTCCGCCCAATGATGATAAACTTTCCTTACTGAGGAAGGAAGTAAAACTGAAAATCAAAAAGTAAATAAAAGAAAAAGAAAAAAGTGAGTTTCCCATCACCAAGTATTTATAAGTTTAGTTTGCAGGTTGAAATTTGGGTCTTCCTGTGTGGAGCAGGAAGATGAACTCAATGATCCTTGCAGATCCCTTCCATGTTGGGATACTCTATGATTTTTAAAATAAAACATGTGCAGATTCACCCTAAGAAAAGACCATTCTTCCACCCCATACATTTTGTGCCATTAAGATGTATTTGATGAAATGTCTGGTTTACAGACTGAACTCTACCTCCCGCTTCTGGAAAACTGGGATTACTGATCTGAAACTTACCAACATCAATAAGCAAAATAAACAAATTAATCCCAGAAGCTACAGCAGTTTTCCCCAGTCCTCTCTGCAACTTCTGGGTAGCTTCCCTTTGTAGCTTTCAGTTTTTTAAGAACAAGTTAATGCAGCTGATGTGACAAGGAACCCAGGGACAATTGTGTGCAATTCCTTAACAAAAGCAAAATCCTATTACATATTGACACAGGGCTCCAGGTCCTGGATTCTCAGTTGAGCAAGTTATTAGCACATGTTGAACATACTATTCTCCTTCTCCCTTTGCACATTTCAAAATGACTGAATTTCCCTCTGATGGGAGGGAGGCTAAAGGGGGCTGTTTTCCTCAAGTCTAGTCCAGAAAGTTATTCCCCAGTGTTTCCTTTATCATGAACTAGCACAGGGCACATTGTAAATGCTTGTGATATCAGCATTCAATTCATTCATTTTCTACCCGAACAGAGTCCCTAATGGATTATTACAATCTATAAATCACACTTATAAAATGCCTCCTTTATTAAGACAACATTAAATCATGGTGGTCTACCAAGCAGCACAGCATTAGATGGTAGTAAGCAACCACAAGGCCTGTACAGTTGCATCTTGTTGATATATATGTTGGACAAATTAGGATCACGGAGGTTATTTGAAAGCTAATAGGACCAAAAACATTGCTGAATAGCCCTTTAAGCCATCATCTTTCCTACCAGGCAGAACTAGTGATGGACCCCTTTCTGAATAATCATTTATATCTCCGACTGCACAACTAAGCCATTCTTTTGAATTCCAGGCTGAGGGATGCATAAATTTATACTTATGATCATACTGGCAGAAAAACAAAAGAACCAATTTTGTAATATTGCCCACATGAATCTCTTATTAAGATGACAGATTTGTCATTTATCCCTATACCTACTGGAGACAGTACAAAATTGTGGTCCTTGCATATGTAATTACAAATTACTGAGTGTAAAATCTAATAGTCTGCAGACACACAGTGGGGTGTTGCAGCAAGATGCAGCAGCAAATCTTCCAGCCACTTAAGCTAAGGGGATATAAATGGCATGGTATCTCTTACACGTTTGGAGGTTGAACGCTTTTAAAATCAAAAATATGTCACACCTTCAGCATCAGGGAAAGGTAGAAGAAGGCAACCGCAGAGAAAAAAAGCAATCATTCAGCTGATTTGGGAAGACTGTCTTATCTTCCAATTTCTTGTTTATCGTATTATCCAGGAGACCTTGAGTGTCGAATGTCACATGGTTAAAAGTTACTTTGGTAATGCCTTGCACTTTATTGTCACCACCAGCACTTTTTCTGCTAGAATTCCTTCAGAATTAAGCATTTTTAGTTAAGCAGTTGAGAGTATCTCAAGTTAGACTCCTCCATGTCTTCTAGAAAAGCCTGTATTTCTCTAATCGTTGTAGGAAGCTAGACAAGGCTGAAGAGAATAGCAGTCTGCAACCTAACTTGGCCTACATTCTTGTCACAGAGAGATGTGTGTCCCATCAGGCATTCTGTTTAGGGCTTTAGGCTCAATAGTTGTTATACAGCACACAAGAATAAACAGATTTGATAAATTTCAACATTCAGTCAAATTGAAAATCCTGGCTACATAAGTATCAAAGATACCTAGTTCAAACTTGTCTATCAGATGCTATCAGGACCAATTCTGGTCATGCTAACGTAGACCTCAGCAGGAGCTTATGCCAGCTACTTTGTAAAACTGACAATGCAAACAGGGCCTCAGTCAGCAGGAGGTAACATTTCACAAGACCAATAATCTATATGCTCAAAAAATTGGACTTATCACACAAAAATGAATTAAGGAAAATTTCAGATGTACTCCTCTTCTTGATAGCTCAGATGAACCCATTCGCAGTCAACATACTACTTCTTTCCCCCTTCTACATATCTTACCTCACCAATCATTTTCACATCTTCTCGTCCATACCAGTCCGGCTCATACACTTCATGGAGAGACTCTGTAAGCTTCTTTGAGGCATCCTGCATCCCTGTAATTAAACAGAAAAAGGAATATGTAGGTGCAGACAATAAGAAATAGTTGATAAATATATTCATTTCAACCTACGTGTACTATTGTCTCTGGGATGTTTAGAATATAATTTCCAAGAACTGAAACAAAACCTTTATGTTCATCCAGCTCACCCAGGTTAATGAGAAATCTCCTTCATATCGAGATTAACCTATATTTATATGCGTGAAAAACTTCCTATCAGATTAGAAATTTAATTTGCTGTTCTAAAGTAAATCTATCAGAACATGAAAACAACTCAGAGGGTTGTCCTGCCCACAGAAGACATTTAACACCTAGCTGAATGACCGTCACTGAGAAGCCAAATAAATAGCAGCCTGTCTTTGATTATTCTCAGCTCTTCCATCCTACGGGATATTTTCCTAGCTGGTCCAGAACAAGTCCCATGCCTGTCTGTGTGCAAGATAAAGCATTTCCAGGGTTGGGTGATTAAAATGGCTGAGATCTGTGGAAACTGCTGTATCTGATCTCTCATAACACACTAAGTTCAGAATCAGTAATTTTAAAATGACAATTTTATTCCAGCTTCTTTGCAAAATCTAAACAGTGACTATTAAATATTTTTCACAGTAACACAGAATGTCAGGGATTGGAAGGGACCTCGAAAGATCACTTAGCCCAATCTCCCTGCTGGAGCAGGAACACCTGGATTAGGACACCCAGGAATACACCCAGGTGGGTTTTGCATGTCTTTTGAGGAGACCCCACAACCTCTCTGGAAATTTTTCTTAGCATTCTCTTTAAAAAACAAAAAATATATCTCTATTCAGAATCTGTTTGCTGCAGCACATCCGTGTGATCTTGAAAATATCTCTATCTGATTTTCAGATTAAACTGCTAAGTCGCTGGATTTAGCATCAATATCTGTTTTCTGCATAAATAAATGTTTAAGAGCAGAAGAAGAGAATTCACTAGGAACTTGTATGTTTAGAGCAGTTTTGATGTAGCCAGTTGCTATTCCAACACGCACTCCAAAACACAAGTTCAGGGTATGAGAGGAAAAGAAATGCAAGGTTGCACACTTCCTAGTGTAGAAATGGTAGGAAAAAAGAATATGGAAAAAGTTGCAAGTAAACAGATGTCCTTCAGGAGAGGGAAAGGGAGAGAAGACTTAGAAAGGGAACCCTGATGTTTAGAAGGTACTGACTTTCACCCTGTAATCAAATAGTGCTGTGCCAAAATGGGATATTTAACTTTTTCAGGGGTTGCTGTGGGGTGCTTCTGAATGACAGAGCTCAGCTTGAAGAATTTGTACAGCATAAGGACTTTAGACACATTTCTTCCTGTTCTACTTTATGGTAAATATTAAGGATAATTTGTCACTGGCTCAGAAAGAATTACTGAATAAAGTTGTTTGTTTGCTTGCTTTTATATGTCAGATTACAATAAATACAGATGACCTTCACATATTTTTTCCAGGGAGCACTGATATAAAATCTTTTTTAATGTCACTACGAATTAATAAACCCAGGAGGTGAGTCAAAACCACCACAGTACCGCCATGCTTAAGAGGGCTGTGCTCTGTCCACTCAGGCCATACACACAAAGTAGAAAGCTCTGTACTGTCTGGCTCACACCTGATCCTTTCTCATACCTGAACTTTTGCCCTTAAGGACGGTTCACTCTAAATCTGCAACATATGTTCCGGCAGTGGCCTGCTAGCACGGCTTTCCCCTAATCTCTCCTGCAGTCTGCATTCAGCTCAGTCATGGACCTGCCTTGGGTAGAGCACCTGTACCTACACAGATTTTGTTAAATACTTCGTTGTTTGTTAAATACTACAGAATTCCAGCCATGTACCGCATCAGAGAGCAAGCAAAAGACACTTAGCAGCCCTTGCTTGAGGGATATCAGCTCACACCAACTTCTACACTTCCTTCACTTCTGAGAATCTGCAGTCTTTCAGCCAAGCATATTCCCTGCAAAAAGCTTCAGCCAAATCCAGCTGCAGCGTGAAGCAGATGCACATAATAACATTTGGCTACCTTGGTCAGAAAAGTTCAGCATGAAATTCCCAAATGATGAGCCAGTCTTTTCCTACTATATCTATACAGTGCTTACTGCAGTGCCCCAAAGGAATGCAGAGTACTAACCCAGCGTGCTCTCATTCTTTCGCATGCCTACAGGTATAAACTTACATTGTTCACGGAATTTTTGAATTTATTTCTTATTTTGGCTGACTTTCACATTGAATATTTCTTACACACAGATGCTTTTTATGTATTAATCATTACTAAAGTTAAGAGGATTAGTGTCATCCAACGGACTGCAGGCTGTCTCTCTGCTGTTTTCAGCTGCTGTCACTGAGAAAGATAAATTGTTTAGAGCAAGTCATGGAGGCACTATCAAATGTGAAAGTATTTTTTACTGCTGGGGAACAGTTAGAATTTTATATTTCATATCAACTGTTCCATTAAGCACCACTTCTTGGTAATTGGGTAACTTACTTAATAACTAGAAATGCCAAAATAATTGAATTGCTTAGGAAAAATGATGCTAAATAATTCTGTTACTTAAGTTTGAGACACTCGCATGAAATATTATTTCTTTCTCTGGGAAAGAGCCTCTGTCCCTGGATTTCTAGAGGCATAATATGCAGTAGGGATCCTCAGAGGTTATGTGTACAAACATTCCCATCACAGTGCCCTAGAGATGGCAGAGGGCAGGTGACTCTCTGCTATCACAATTCCAATGTAATCAGGCTCTCATGGAGACTGAGACTGGCATGGGTTCCCAGACCAATCTCAGGACCAATATACTGTGATGCCTCCTCATGTCCTGTCAGGGAAATATAGGCAGAATCAAGAAGAAAAATACATTTTCCTGACTAAGCAAAGCACCTTATTCTGACTCTTCATATTTTATTATTTGAGTGGAGAAATTAATGTAAGGTTCTCCAAGGAAACAACCTGTCCTGCCACATGAGCTGCACTCATTATTGCCCATTACCCACTAGAATTTTCACTAGAACAACTCAATCATTTCATTATTCATTGCTAAACTTCACAGAAAGAAGATGAATAGTTTTATTGCTTCTCAGAAAATAAATGATTGATTTTAAGATTTATTTGTCTGAAGGACAGTTCTGTCAGCTACAGACTGACAACTAGGCAGTAAAGTTGCTTACAGCCCTTTAGGATCTCCATTTCCCTTCCTATAAACCAGTTACTATTTCACAGTACATCAAGCTACTTGAAAAATCCTCTATTTTATGAAGCAGGATTCCTTCTCACCTCTGTCAGCTTGTTACCTTCAAGCAAATCCTGGGATATATCTACTCATCTGTACTTGTACTTGCAAAGAGCTTATGGTAGAAACTGGGAGGTTGATTTAGGGTTTCTTTAACTACAAGCCCATAAAACCTTTGAAGTCCCCTACGGCTCTAAAAAGATCAAAAAAGTATCATGGAGTAGAGAATCCAGATGCACGTTGCCAGGGAGACAGGAAGAGGCAAAGACTGAGGCGTAGATGACTACAGCTATGGGAGGTCACACACAGCTTTGTCAGTATAAAAATGACTGATGCGTAGCAGACACGAAACCATCATGCCAGTTAAATAAAGTAGCACATATATTCAGATTTGCAAGTGCTTCATGATATGGTTCATCTGGGTCCTTAAGTTACTAGCAATAAAGGCAAGACTGAACTGAGACTAAGAAACACATCTGACCTAGGGACAGAGTCTGAATACAGCAAAAATTCTCTTAAAAGAATGTGTGATAAGAAACCTCAGAGAATGTTAGATATATTAGAACAAAGGGGTAAAAGGCTCTAAAAAGGTTCCTTTGCTTAAGCTATGGACAGATCTCGCACTTTCAGCTTCCAATATTTAGTCATGAAGAGAAATGGCAATTTTTACTAGAGCTGACAATATTCCAGCTTCATAAAATGCATTTAATTGGAGAAAGGTTAGCTATTTTGCCATTTCTTGAAACACTATAAAATGAACCCAATAAAGTGAACTGCTTTTCTTGCATCTGTATGAACATGAATATATCAAATGTATTTATATGATCAACCTTCTTCCCTGCAAAGTGAGCTCCTGATTACAGTGTACCTCCAAAGCCCAGATGTCCTATGAACTGAAATCGCACTTCAGCTCCTGAATATCTGCAGTGGAGGTTCCCATGCTTTTCTAAGTAGCCACCCCAAAAAAGATGGTGTCTGCTCTTCAAAGAATAGCAATTGCAGCCATTGTCTGATGATCTCTGCCACACAAAATCTGGAAGAGTTTTCACCACTGCTGAGCTCATCAGCTCTGGGGATGCCATGAAGTGCTGCCCTGGGTTGCTGCCTCTGCAGCACAAATGTGTTCCAGTACGTGTGCCAAAGATGCCCACCAATGGCTTGTTGGCTGTGGAGAATAACATTTTTTAGGCTGCTATGAGCTGCTTAAGACTGAGTCTTTTTTTAGGACAGAAAGATAACAAGGTGTTAGCAAACACTTTACATTCCCAGGGAGAAATACATTCCAAGTTATTTTCAAATATGGACAGACTGAGAGAAGAGAAAGACGTGAAGCAGAAAAGCACAGCTAAAAAGGCAAAACTTGCATGATGAAAAAATTTACATGAAGTTAAAAGTAAAACTTGGTGGGAAGAATAGCCCACTAGATAGCAAGTCAGCAAAAGGATCACTAATTAATGCACAAAGTGCAAGGGAAAAAAGAGAGTCAGAGAAAAAGAAAATGAAACATGGAGAGGAGGATTGTTGTCACCAACACGGAAATCAAAGCAGCATGTAAACAGTCAGCCTACATGACAGAGAAACCATCTGTCCAAACAGCCTCATCTCACTGCTTCTGGCTGTGCATACGTCTGATAATGTGTGTGGGGAATGGAATGACCGAAAAATTAGAATATAAAATCAGCATCCAGTGGGTCCCAAATAAATGAGGAATGTTGAAATTACTTCCAACCTCCCTCCACCCAAAAAAAACCCAAATATTGTGCAAGTCCCTACAAGGAGAATCAGTTCTTGTCTGGTATAGGGTTTTCCTTTTCCAGCCTGCCCAGCAAATAGTAGAAAATCAGACATTAGGCTTTGCTCTCTATCCTACAGTTCCCATGGAAAGGAGCTTCTCTGTCTGTTAACAGCTGCTGAAGTTTCATGACACAGTGATTTCCAGAGATGACAGTACTGGTTTATAACATTTCTCCTGCAGGAATGGAGTCAGGCTAGAAAATTGTATGTATAAATATTTATCTCAAGAAGTTATTAATGAATCTGCAGGTGTCAGAAACTCTTACTCCCTTTCATTTAGGACCTTGCCTACAGCTTCTCTGAAGAGGAGTGGGATGAGGAAGAGCAACTGCTGTATATAGTGCTAAATTGAGTATGTTGGATTTATGAATGTCCACAAGGATTTAAATAGCTGTTTACTTATTCTCTGATATTTAATCACTGAGCTTCTGCTGCTTGTGTCTTTATTATTAAGGGATCACATCCTATTTTGAATCTTAACAAAAATAATTTTGAAAACAAAAAATATAGATCCATCAGTCAGAAGCTAGCAAGAAATCAGACCACCTTAGGGAACACGATTTCAGAAAGAGAAGATCTATTATCCAAATAGTAACACCAGGAGATGTAAGGAAACCTGGAATCCTGCAAGGGATCTCTTGCCTTGCATGGAGTATTACGTATTCTAGCATTTGCAAAGATGAGTAATGTGCAGATTTTGTTGATGCTCTGGGCAGCAGATTTGCACACTAAGGACAGTTGAGGGTAAGCCATGCATGCAAGACTGTGTACGCACATGAACTGTCACCAGAAGAAGAGAAATTCTAGCAACAGATTAAACAGCCCATGCCAGATCCAAAACAGAAAAGTCGATTATTAATGACTAACGCAGTTGTACTTGTACTTGTCTTTGTATATCTTAAATAAGAATATTCGTCTCACATTTTATCAAATTTGCTTTATGAAAACAACTTGAAACATTAAAAAAATAACCTTTGATGGCTGCTAAATATCCTCTCAGTTCTCTCTGGAGCCTGGAACCCTCTGCCTGGAAAAGAAAACAGTCAGACAAGAAAAACACCAAGTAAGTAAAAAAGACATTTCAGGTATATTATTGCAAACAAGTTTCAGTTACATTTTATGCCTCTAAACACACAATACATTACATACATAAAGTATGCTGGACTTTTCAAAAAAGGAGCAATTTTATGAACTATCTGATGAATAGTGTTACATGGTATAAGCATATTAGATGCAATCAGGGCCACAAAATATACTCTCAATGCTAAAATTTCTGGTTTTGCTTTATCAGTCACTTGAACAGAGAAGGATTCCAGTCAGAGAATGATAGGTGTATTTTACAGCTACAGTCCAGTTCAAGTCAGACTGGCTAATGTCCTAACTTAAAATACAAAGAAGTGCAATCCCTTTTGAAACCACTCAAAATGAGGCCATGCTAGACTTGCAGGAAATCCATGCGCTTACATACGTGGCTTATTATTTTGCAAACAGTATTCTAAATATTACAAGCAAATTACTCCTATAAAAAAATACTGTTAGTAATTATGTTTAGCTTGTCTAGAGTATCCTGCAGATTGCCATGAAGTCTCAACTGCTCCTTTGGCAAATGCATCACAAGGATTTTTCTTTATCTTATACCAATAGTCTTTTAAAAACTCAAGACTGAACAGGAGAAAATAGACTGCTTATCTCTGACTGTATCACAATTTGGACTTCACAACCCATAGGATTTACAGTAAAATCTGTATTAAACTATATTTCGCAATTTTATTGCTGCAAAGCTGCCAGGACACTTCCAATAGCCTGAAGATTTTGGAAACCCTCCAAGCTTATTACCTTCCAATATCCTTCAAAGTTCTCATTTAAGTGCTTGGAATCTTTAAGAACATCAGTCTGAAGTCACGTTTTCTCACATATAGCTACACCATATGGAATCAGCTGCAAAATATGAGTGATGGCTTTGCAACTTTTCTCATGTTCTCCATGTGATAGACCCCAAAAGGGTGTGTGTGTGAATACAAGAGGAGGCAGAGTGTCAACTGGTATGAACTGTTATAACGCCACTGAAGTCAAAGGACTTTTGGTAAAGGACTTGCCATGGGTGCCACCAATGATCAGGACATTCAGAGTCAGAGAATCATAACAACTTCAGATTGAAATGGATCATCTTGGTCCTTCTCAAAAAATACTCACTTGCACAGATTGCACAGACACTGCAACACACAGATTACACGTGCCAAACTTACTTGTCCCAGCTCCCTACAGGGAATTAGAAGAAAGAAGAGGGAAATTCTCCTTTTGTACATATTCTCCTTAAGGGAAAATACCTCGTGCTTTGAGAAGTCATACAAAGGTACAGAAATTATCTTTCCAATTTGTATGTTCTCTAGCATGAATGCTTCTATAGCCTCTTAACCTGTGAAGAGTTTGGGAAGTAAGTTCATCAACTAGATTCCTCGTCATGGTTCAGCTGAACATGTATCCTGATGATAATTATTTAGTTATTAAAGATTTCTGATGTTTTGGAACCATTAAAGTGCAGCTAGTACGTTCTGAACTCTGCCATCTGCCTTTAATTCCAGTAAAAGCCCTGTATTTACTCATACATTCTATTACTAAGAGAATTCTACAGAAAGCTAGTTAGTTTACAACAAACGTCATGTAATGGATAGAGATTACTCAAACACTGCACTATAATATAACTGGGCAGCTGTCGTGTTCTACTCCTGCTATCTTAAACCACTGTGAGACCCTGTGGGCTTGGTTAGTGTTAGGAGTCATCAGCAACCACTGCTTCGGAAAATGTTTAAGAAGACAAAGCAGTGAAACATGATGCAAATACTGCTGGCTTTGCACCCCTTGGGAACTATCACATACAGATAATAAAAAACACTGTTTTTGAGATTGTGCATATTCAGTGCACTTTCTAAGACTCCTACATATTTAAGTTTTCCCCTTACTGATACAACCTTTTTCCTTTTTTTCTTTTTGGTCTATTTGATGAAGGCACATGGTGGCTCTGAAACCACTGCTTCAAATGCCCTCATTAAGGCCACCACTTTCATTAACAGAGATGCAGCCTTGTGAAGGAGAATGAAAAGTAGATGTCATTCTGCAGATGCTGTTCTCCTCCGAAATGAGATTTCCCAAGGCAGCACTGATGCTTCACTTATTATTTCATAATTATGTTTTATTTGTTTTACATGATGCAGCAAAATCAGTCAGAGTATCATAACGTGCAAGAAAACTCCAGGGAGGTATTTCAATAGCATACACAATAGCAAATTTCCACAATCTGGTTGCTTGAGAACAGCAGACACTCCTCACCAGTTGTCAGCAACAGAAATTAAGAGATCCTAGCTCACCTGGTCAAACTCAACATGCAGATCACCAGAAGTCTGTCAAGCAATCCAGGTAGTCTGTACAGATGAGTGAGGGGATGTGCTGACCACCCGAAACATCTCTTGCTAGAAAAATTGGCAGAGCTCTCCACAGTGCTTTTCCAAACAACTCTTTCTAATTTTGAACATTATAGCACAGCGTCAGTGCTGCTTGTCAGATGCTCTTTTCTAGTGTCTGCTCTTACTACATGGTCAGTACTATGTAGCTTGTAGAGACATGGGTACCCAGTGAGATAAGGAGCCTCACTGTTTTAGAAGCATCTGTTATCTGCTGTCACAGGCCTTACAAACTTTTACAATGGCATTAAGCATTTTCAGCAACTCTGATTTCTGAGAATATTTATTTTTTGTCGTATTTTATGAAAGAACAATATTTAGTATGCCTGAGCACTAAAATTAAGACATTTATAGCACAGTCACCATAGGCTGGAAGAGTGAAAAGACTTTTGAAGACTAACATCATAAAAAACAAGGTTTGTGTCCTACTAGCTTTCGCTCAATTATTCATCAGAAAAATCGCTTCTACTTGGAAATTAAAGGCCATCTTGTCTCCGTATAAGCTGGGATCAGACGACCTATTTGGTAGGCTCATTCATTCTCAGCTTTCCAGGCAGAACAGTAGAGTATGATTTTCCCATCATGTCGCATACAGGATGTAAACACAATACATCTTTAATAGAAAGGTCAAAACAGTATGTGCTTGATACCAAAATCAAATCAATCACTCAACTTTAGCAAGAGTCAAAAGTACTGCTGATGCTGAGGCGGGAGCACTAACTTGTCCCATAGAAATGCAGAACAGGTTATTACTAATGCAGCTCAGAGTCTGATGCTGGAATTTTTTCATTTCAGCACTAACACACCAGGGAAACTGCTCAGAAGAAATCATTATCTGTATCACGTGGCAGACATCCTCTAGTGTAACGTGCAGTTATTAGCTGCAATGTACACTGTGGCTGTCACTCCATTTGCAAACAGGTAAGTAGTATCTACTTATTGGGTCTTTTAGAGAACTCAGAAGCATAAATGCAAAGGTCCGTTTAAATAAGTGAAGCTTAACAATAGAAGAGACAATTCAGGAGCTTCCATAATTCAGTATGAAATAGAACTGTATACCATTATACCCTATTTTATTGTTTTTCTCCCCTTCATGGTTCCTAGAATTGTCTTCCAAATTTAAGCTTTTTTTCTTTCTTAAGTAAATATATTCTTCTTCTCTCTTTCTACCAGCTGTGGACAGCCTGGTGTTCAAACTATTTGTCTAGCACACTGACTATGATAGAGCTTTTTGGTACGCCAGTACCTACCAGGATAACATCAGCCTTGTGGTCACCCACTAAGAGCGTTCAAAAGAAACACTTTAATCATTCTAGCGAGGAAGTAACACCATGAGTGCAAGGAAACTGCATCAAACAAACCAGGCTACCCAAAGAGCTTGGACTAATCTGAAAAGTAACAACTTTATGGCATCCTGGCTTGAATCAGAAATAGTGTTGACAGCAGGAGCAGGGAAGTAATTGTCCCCCCTCTCCCCCACTCAGCACTGGCGAGGCTGTACCTCGAGTACTGTGTTCAGTCCCTCACTGCAAGAAAGGCATTGAAGCTCTGGAGAGCGTCCAGAGGAAGGCAATAAAGCTGGAGCCCAGGCCTCATGGGGAACAGCTGAGGGAGCTGGGATTATTCAGTCTGGAGAAGAGAAGGCTGAGGGGAGACCTTATTGCTCTCTATAACTACCTGAAGAGAAACTAGTGAGCTAGGGGTTGGCCAGTTCTCTCCTGTAACTAGTGATAGGATGACAGGGAATGGCTTCAAGTTGCACCACAGGAGATTCATATTGGATATTAGGGAAATACTTCTTCTCCAAAAGAGTGGTCAGATGCTGGAATGGGCCGCCCAGGGAGCTGGTGGAATCATCAACCCTGGAGGATTAGAGGTTGTGTCGAGGAACATGGTATAGAGAGAACTATTGCTGATAGATGGACAGTCGGACTGGATGACATTTTGGTCTTTTCCAACCTTGGTGATTCTATGATTTACAGACAAATGCCAACATTCTCTGCCTCATGACAGCAGTGGCACTCAACAGTCACGTAAGAAAAGTCAGTGCCTGCTGCAACGCTCTAATAACCATTTCACTTTTGACTACTGCTGCTAAAACCAATTCTCACTGCTTCAGATGAAGATGAAGCAGAATAGTTTTGGTGCCCTCCCTAAACAAAGTCCCAAACCTTTAGCTTTCTATTTCCAGTGCCTCACAACTAAACATCTCCTTCACCAGGTGAGGATTCTATTTTCACGTCTATTACATCACCCTACAATGATACTCATGTTTCCTAATTAAAGATCAAACTAATGTTTTTAATAGATATTTCAGGTATGCAAGGTCAGCAAGTGTATGCTATCACTCTTTTTGTTCTGGGAAAAATACCCTTTCATTTGTAAGATAATTATTAAACATACATTTTAGAGTAAAATAGTAATCAGCAAAGAAAATCTTTCCACAGGCCCCAGAATAAGCTGCACATTGTTTTGATTGTTTTTGGCTTCACAGTCATCTAACATTTGAAGTGGACCTTAGGATGGTCCCTGTAAAGATGTCAGTCAGATGAAGTCTCTCTGAATACAGTTTGCAAATGCTTCTAGGCTTATAGAAATAAAAGCTCCCTTCCTCTAGTCCAGTTTGAGTTTTCATGTGTCCAGTTTATTCTGGGGCATCTATCAGGGCCAGCATTTGGCATCAACTTTGTTTAGTAAAGAAACCACCCAGGGAGAGAGGTGTATTGAACCACCATCAGTTGCAGCTTAGTAATATTAAGAATCCCCTACTGTTCAGTGTGGAACCCTATAGACAGAGAAGGAAACCTGTGTATGAGCTAAGGGAAAACAGTCTCTTCCAGTCGGAGTAATTATAAAACTTGCACTTCTTATTTATTGCCCGGATTATTTTTTCTAAAGCCTATGCACAAGATCAGTAAAATAAGGGGTCTGAAGGGCAGACTTGAAGTATGTAAGATGATTAATAAACATATGGGCTGCACAATAGCTTCCAGAAGAAAGAAGGGTTTTCAGAACAGGTTGTATTTCCTGTGAAATTTTTTCATTGTGCTCTTCATTCAACCCTAGATTAAGACACCCGTGACTGCCTACACATGAGTTGAGTGCCTCTCCTCCTCTTAGAGCTAATACAGATCTCTTTGGTGCAATCTATGGTGTCAGAAGGACAAATAAATTCTAAAGTCAAAACCACTCACTCAGCACAGCTGCCTAGTGCCTTTTGGGACACCCAGCAAGACATATACAAATACAACTGATCCTAAAGGAAACTCCTAGTTTTGTGGGATGGTGCTGGGGAGCCAGAGAGGATACACTAGGGCCTCAGAGATGGCAGTGGGCGCTGACATTTAGAGAACTGACTCACACTCCTCATGGCAACCACAAAGGAGGCTAAACCAGGAGTCACAAGTGACAAGAGGGCTCATTAACGTAAACATACCTCCAATGAAGAAGGGGATGACTCAGACCCAGGCGATGCCTAGGAGATCCAGCTGGGAGCAGCAGGAGACACTGCTGGGCTATGGTCCTGAGTCCTTGTGGGAAGCAGGACTGGGGACTGCATTTCTACAGTATGTCTCAGGGTGGCAATAGACGCCTCGGTATGAACTAATATAGGATATATGAACTAATATAGGATAATATAGAACTAATAGGGCCCGAGTGAAGGACCTGTGTGGGACTATCAGGGCCATTAAGGCTGTAAGTGCACCCAGAAACCCGACGTTGTTGCTGTCTTGACCCTTCTGATGACATTGCCTGGTTCTACACAAATGAACTGAATACAGATAGCTACATTCAGGTATTGCAATCTAGACGTAGATGAGCCTCCTGGGACAGAATTCAGCTGCCAAAGCATGTCCCTGGAGATGCCAAGGTGTGCTTGAGAGCACCACAGATGCACGCCTTGTGCCTGTGTATAGGTCATGAATGTCAACTATGGTGTCTTAGGTCACTTATAAACTATAAAAAGTATAAAATACTTCAGCATCTGTTCACTGCCCCACCAAACAGCTTTAAGTCAATGTCATGCCATACCTATCAGGCAGTTAAGCACGCTTTCATGAAATGAAGGACACAACATTTCAATTGTTACCAATTACACTCACAGAGCAGCTCTTTCTGTGAGGTGCAAAGTAAAGCAGGACACACTTCTGCACACTCAACAGAAACAAAATAGTACTCTTCATTTTCACCAAATTCTATAAATCAGCAACAGCAGCACTTGACGCTTTGCTTTATTCTGATAATATCTCATGGGCAGATGCTTTTTTTAAATCACAGCAACTGGTATTTATCCATGTGTACATTCTCAATATATAATGTTAGTGGTTTAAACACTAGAACATTTTCTAACTGTACTCTATGAAATTAGAAATCTCTTAATTATGTAGGGGAAAAAATGATGAGAGTAAATATGCACAGATACGAAACACTGATGCTCCATAAGTGCCGAGTCACTAAAATATAGTAGGGAATAATAAAATTCCTACTGAAATTCCTCCCGAAAGAAGTGTAAGATGCAGCTGCTTGAACGATGGTAACTACAGTTTATAGAGATATAGAAATTTCAGACCTGATGACATTTTCACAGAGTAAAGAATTATGTGGGAGTTGTCTTTTTACCTGAACTTCAAGGTCACTTAAGGGGCTGAGCACATCCACAATTTAGCTGTGCAGAAAGAAACATGCAAGTCTCAAGTAAATTCTTGTAATACACTGAAAATCAATGCCACACAAGTTAAAAGGTCCACAAGTTTTGTTTTAAATTGGCAATTCCCAGTTTACAACTTAAGTGGAAGGCAAATAGCAGTTTTACTCAGTGCTAAAAATCAAATCTTTTTGGTGTTGGTTTCAGCTGCAGCAGCGCACTGCTTCTGGCAAGAAAATCTGGAGACTCTGTAAAGCCACTGTGCTCTGTTCTCTCCAGACATGGGATGACTCAGTTTCTTCAATCGTGATTCATCTGGTAATTCAGCTCTGAGTATCACGTCAAAAGGGGGGCTCTTATCCAGCTGTGTTCAGATAGAGATGGGAATGGACCACAGGAGAGTGTAAATGAGGTTATCCTACAGAAAGTCATATTAATCTTCTGGATGTACCCTTATACTGAGCATCCTTCTGAGTATGCCAAATACTTATCATCCAACCTGCTCTTCAGGCAAGGAATTGCTTATTGAGATCTCAGTTTTTGCCTTATCTGTTTCCTAAGTAATAAGCACTTTGCTCTTTTTCTGTTCTTTCCCTGAGCTAAACTGGGAGTCCTTATTTATTATCCTGTTTAAATACTCTCCGAGCATAATTCTATCCATGAAAACAGTTGACCTCCCAAGTGACATCAGTTCAATAAGGTGGAGAAATAAGAGAAATATTCCATTTTAACACCTTTCAATTTACCAAGAGACCACATGTCACTAGCTGCTACAGCCAACTTACAGAGACTCAAATCTGAAGTGACAGTCTTCCTCAAAACCAAATGTAGGAGAGTGAGATGGCCAGGAAATGGTGACAAATCACTGTTAAATGAGATTGCAAGAAATAAAGTTAAGTCTGAACTTTCTCTAAAGCTGCCTCTGTCACAGGAAGGCCTACCATAGGAAGCAACCACCATAGAGAAAAACAATCCTGGATAGAAGTGGAAAAGTTGGTGTAGCCTCTAAGCCCACACCAACTGCTCTATGGAACTTGACACAATGAACCATCACCTAATCTCCCTTTTAACTCTTTAATACCTTGAGTATGATTTTTCTTTTTCTAAAGGCTCTAGAATTGCTGAGGTCACCTTTATAGCAGGACTGAACGTAAACCAAGAAGAGATGGCTGCTTGAGTCCACAGAGGACAGCAGTTCTGCAAAGTGCTGATCAGTAAGCATGATAATACAGGTGCACACTGTAACCTTTTGTATCTTTGCATTCCTAGTTAGTTGGAGATCAAAACATGGGTGAAACTAAGAAAATTTAAGCAATTTATAACCTTCTTGTTGGTGTACCTGGCAGAAAGCATTTTTACAGCACTTTCCCCTTTGTATTTGTGGAATTGGGCGAAACAGAATTACTTGAGAGCAAGCCCAGCAGAACGCAGCAGTATGCATGATAAGCTTAATAAATGTACAAGTGATCTCATTTGTTATAGCACTGGATCTAACCTTAACTGCATGTGTCACTCAAAAGAGTTGTAGTATTTCCTTCAGCACTCACAGATTTCCTCCCCTGGCCCCAAGTCATACTTGCATTCAGATCTAGCATCATTCAGTTCCTGTGCAGTCCTTGACTGCCTATTACTGTCTCTCAGTACATCAAAGGAAGAGGAAATAAAAATGAAGAAATGCTAAGATCCTCCTTAGTCCTTGGCAAGACTTTCATTTGAAAAATAACATGAGAGAAAATTCTTGTTAGAGAATAGGAGAAAAACACTTGATACCGTTTTGCTGAAAAAGACTTTTTTTTCCCCCTCTTTCATCTCTCTTCTTTTTTAATTGACTCAGAAGTTGCATCTAAAAATAAATCCCACAGTACTCTATTTTTTTCATGGGGATACTCCAGCTGCTCCTCTCCTATCCAGTAAGAGCCTCACAGATGCACCTTATTTCTAGTAACACAGTTACTAGCTGTGCAAACAGCTGTGTTATTGAAAACAATGGTAAGTGCAATGTAAGAAAGATCAGGAAGAAATACTCTATTGATAACTCAGCAGATTTAGAAAAGAGGAAGGTGAAGAAAAAGGAAAATATAATCTCTCTATGGGGCTTCAAAGCTTCTCAATCCTTTTTCAACCTTATTAAATCCCAGCATCTACTCGACCTTGGCAAAACCGAGGAAAGAACCACTCTCCTCAGAGAAACAGCTTCTTATACTTCCCACCATCATCATTTCAGAGAAAGAATGAGCTACACAGCCCATTTACTCCCAGAGCCTCCCTCTCTTTCTAGACCGAGATGGAAAATAACTCTGTTACTGCAAGATGCAAGAGTTAATTAGTGCCTGAGCAGTCAGAGTTCAGAATTTGTGTTTATATGAAAAGGACAGAAATGCATGTGGAGGATAGGACTGACGCAGTGTAGGAATTGCAAAGACTAATATAAACCAACTTCTGTGTCATGTGAAGTGTGTGGGAGTAGTTCTCTCACCCTTCAATGGCTTTTACATATGAGCTCTGAAAGACAGCTCATGAAGCCTGCTGATATCCCTGTTTATACTTGCATAACAAGATTATTTTCCTGGTGACATTACTACCTTTGAGCTAAAAACGCCATCCAACAAAGTGAGGAGTAATTGAGGTTAGACTTCAGGACTGTTTGGAAGTATGTTATAAACCCTCCAGGGAAACTCAATTTTCATGTATGTATTTACAGCACTAAGATCAATTGAGCCCTGCTGACCTGTAGTGCAACATCAGCAGTGCCACCACAGCTCTCACCATCCCTGTGCTAACAGGGAGTGTAACAACACACAGCAGTCTAAAACTGTTCAGCTATTCACTTAATATAAAGCTAGTTTTATTACATACAACTGATGAAAACAATCCACAACATGAAACCAAGGAAACAGATCAATTTCTTTGTCAGAAAGCAACTACAAAGCTCTATGAAGTTGAGGTTGGGTTCTGCTCTAAATTACTGTGTTGAAAATGTGCTTACACTCCAGCAATCCCAGGGAGTTCTGGCACAATGGCATCATAAACTATTAGAATATGCCTGTTTGATATGAATGTCTTGCATGTTTGTATGCACAAAAGCAATAGGGTTTTTTTGGTTTGATTTTTTTTTTTTGAAAACTGCAGAACAAAATCTTACAGTCGCATGGTTCAAAACATTTTCTTTCTCCTGTTACCTTTCAACACCTTTTTCAAAATCAGCAAGTTAAAATACACCGCGTTCTTCTTAACAGAAACCAAAAAAGTAACTGACCTCTTGCCGTTTGAAGTTTTGAACATACTCTTCAAACTGTTCATCTTTTGTTTCATCTGCTTTTCCTAGTTTTTGAAGTACCTATGTTGGGGAAAACAAAAACAAATTAATATCAGTGTCACAAAATGAAAAAGCTTTTACATTCAACACTCCTTTCAGTTAAGCTGAAATTGCATTTCATTTTGTTGAAGTGCTACATGCACCTCTGTTTACAAAGTCCACCTGGGAAAACATTTTGTCAAAAATCAAAAAGGGTGACTACAGTGAAATAAACAAAAGTGAAATACTTAGTGTGTGAGCAGAAATATACTATGTGTGGGCACATGTGTTAATATACCTCAAAGTAATTGGAGGAAAGTGGACATTGTTTGTTTCTTTCCTTCTCCTTGATGGTTTTTTCCAAAATGAAGCTACTTTTCTTTTAGCAAAAAATACCAGGGTTCTCAGAGCAAGGAAGAACTAGATAAATTTGCTGGCACTTCAAGTTCTCTTCTCATTTGGACAGACTAAAAAAAAAAACAAGTTACATTTTTTGAATGTTTATGGCTCATTACATCCAATGGTATTAATGTTATCCTTAGCTGTATGATTTTCAGCATTAAATGAGAATAAAGAATTATGATAATCAATCAGAAATTCATGCAGCTAATGTTTATTTAAAACTTCTATTGTTTCATATTAACCCTCCTCATTAATCCAGAAGTCGACTGTCATCCATTAATAAAAAATACACTGCAAGATGCCAGCAATAAAGGCTAATGGTGTGAGAGCAACCTCAAAAGTAAACTGAACTGCTAAACTTTATACTGTGTTAAACTACAAAAAAAAAAAAATATTAAATCACAGTACTGCAAAGTCATTTTAACTCTGAAAATTTACATGTAAAATAAAATGGATTTTACCATTCTTTACCACTCTTTGCTTCTCAAAGAGTGATATTGATTGCTCTCCCAAGACAAAGCAATCAACTTTTCTATTTTCACAGAAAAAGAAAAAACAAAACAAAGAAAACCCACATATTCCACGTAAAGAATCCACAATAGAATCATAGAATCACCAAGGTTGGAAAAGACCTACAAGATCATCCAGTCCAACTGTCCATCTATCACCAAACTCCTCTCTAAACCACGTTCCTCAACACAACGTCTGTGCGTTCCTTGAATTACCTCCAGGGTTAGTGACTTCACCACCTTCCCAGGCAATTGTGACTGATACCATGAATAAACATGAGCCCCAGTCCTGGCATACTTTGTCTCATCTCACTTGACTTTAAACCCCAGTCTGCATGGAGACAAAAAAAGACAGAATGCACAAAGGTGCAGAGAGAAGCGTTTCAGTGGAAACCAGAGCTAAAGATGATCAAAAAGGTGATGCAACATAACCTTTGCACCTGGTATGAGGAACTTCAAGGAAGTTTTGACATATTTACACCAGAAAGGAAGGATGACATCAGGAAAAAAAATTAATTCTGGTTGTAGACATGTTTTTACTTTTCATTCCCATGGCTCATTTGAGCACTCTGGGTTGCTTTTAAGTCCCAATGATCTCACATGCTCTCATCACCAATCTCTTTATAAAATATTAAAAAAGTATAACAGACAGCTTTACAGAAGAATAATTTAATTAAATAACATTTCAAATAATCACAGCACTACCCATAGCTTGCTGTCACCAGTGAGTCCAACAGCATATCCCCAGCTGCAGCGTGGCTTTGATCTGCACCTAATGGCTCTCTGAAAATCACGATTCCTTTCAAAGTACTGGCTGCCAGGTAATCCTCTCCCTGAACCAACGTTCAAGCTGTGTGCACAGGAAGAAGTAGCAGGCACATTTAATTAGAGTCAGAGAAATTCATAGCATAAGTAACAAACTAGGGCAGAAAAAGCTGTCATGATAAATTATTTCATCTTTT